>CM059192.1:104151454-104171074 GCA_030323885.1 Branchipolynoe longqiensis | reverse complement strand
TATTATCATTAGTATGATCGTCACTATTACCATAATTAGCATCACTATTACTGCTATTATTATTATTATTACTAGTATAGGTTCTATTATTGGCACTATTATTATCATTATTACTATTATTATATTACCATCATTATTTTGGCATAGTTACTACCATTGTTCCCATTCTTATCACTGTTAGCATTATAAATATTTAATTATTATGCTTAAAATTGCCAAAAAAATCCATTATTCCATTGTTATTACTACTACTGCAACAGTTACGCTAACTATCACTGCATTAGCACCAGCAGCACCACCACTATTAGCGGTTTTATTTGAGTATTGAAACAAGAGCTACAGGCTCCCGGATATTTGGCCGATGGACATTTTACCGAACGTAAATGACCGAACTGACAACAGGCAAATTTGTTGTTCCTTATAATATATATACAAAATATACACGCTAGAAATAGGACATTACATTTGTTTAAAATCACTTTCGATTTTAATAATGTCACACTTGTTAATGTACTGTTAATAGTAACAAACAATGAGCATCAATGTTAAAGCAGTTACAGAGAAGAACTAAAAATAACAAACAACATTAAAAAGAAGAAATAAAAATAACAATTAAAAATAGAATAAAAAGACCACATGTCGATTCAGTCAATTATTGATTCGATGTTCTGTGAAATGTCCATCAGCAAAATATATGTCGATCAAATGTCCGTCGGCTATCTCTCCGGCCACGGAGCTACAACTAGTACAAATGAAGAAAGTGTCTTACTGCATGAAGGCGTCGTTCGACTCATCGTGCCGGTGTAGTAAGTTCAAAACACTACCCCACAAAAACACTACGGTAGTGTTTTCAACCTAGGTTCAAAACACTATGGTAGTGTTTTCAACCTGGTTGACAGTAAGTTCAAAACACTACTGTGGCCACGCTCAAAACACTATCCTTAAATTCAAAACACTACCTTTAAGTTCAAAACACTACTCTATTTTCTTAGGGTGGAGCAGTATGTAGTAATGTGGGTCAGTAGGGTTGCTGGATGTTGTTTCATGTCCTAGCATCATCTAAGGTCATATCAGGACGGGTATCGACTTGTGTCAGTGCACACTCATGGGACTTTATAGTGTTGCCCAACTGAGAGACCAGGCCACCGACCCAATATCCCACTCAGTCATATTAGCCTGACACTGAGCAAACCTTGCCCTATCCTATTAATGCTGAGCGCCAGGCAAGGAAGCAACAATTATCAATTTTAAAGTCATTGGTTTGACTCAACCGGGAACCGGACTCCCGACCTTCCGCACATGAGTCCCATTCTACCGAATAGGCCACGTGGTGGGGCAGGAGGGTGGGGAAGTTTGTTTGTCTTTGTTTGTTGTTGTTTTGCATCCTAGCAACATCTAAGGTCATATCAGGACACATACTAACTTGTGACAGTGAGCACTCATGGTGACTTTATAGTGCTGCCCCACTGAGAGACCATGCAGTCAGAACCATGACCCGATATCCCACTCAGTCACATTATGTTGAAAGTTTTGAACATGTCCAAAACTTGGACGCGCCATGACATAACTCGATGTAACCTGACATAAATCGACGTCAGTCTAACGAAAGCATGACGTAACCCACCGTACCTCAACGTAATGACGAAACGTCACCTACGACGGCTTACGTTACCTCCTTACGTCGTAGTGTGACAGGCCTATTACGTTGACCAACATTATCCAACGTTGTCAAAGTTTTGACATGTCCAAAACTTGGACGCGCGCTGACGTACCTCGACATAACCTGATGTAACTCGACATAAATAGATGTCAGGCTAACGTAAGCATGACGTAACCCGCCGTACCTCAACGTAATGACGAAACGTCACCTACGTCTGCTTACGTTACCTCCTTACGTAGTAGTGTGACAGGCCTATTACTTTGTCCAACATTGTCGTACATCAAAGGTTTTGGACATGTCACCTACGTCGGCTTACGTTGGCTCGTTACGTCGTAGTGTGACAGGCCTATAAGATGTATGGTGTCAGCGTGTGCTCAACTTTGGAAAATGTGCCAGCACGTCGGCATTTGTCGAACTTTTCAGCGCCGGGGGATAAAAATGGGCGTACACACAACTTACGTAACGTATGCAGAACGTATGTCTGACTAATTTCTAGCATATGAACATGCACACAAATTGTTGAGCGCCTTAACGCACGCCGACGTAAGACGATCTATGACGTCGTATCCCGAGCGTAACCGACATATGCCCAATGTATGCGTACCGTATGATGCCGTACGCCGACATGTTGGTCAAAAATCACATATGTCGTAAAAAAGCTGTTACGTTGGGTTATGTTGGGCTACGCTCAGGCTTATTTTGATGTTTGTGGTGCACACGCCGCAGCGCTATCAGCGTATACTGCTAATATGTGCTTCAAACGCCGCAGCAGGGTCAGCTTGTCATGATAGTGTTTTGAACTTGGGTAGTGTTTTGAACGTATGTAGGGGTAGTGTTTTGAACTTAACAGTAGTGTTTTGAACCTAAGTTCAAAACACTACCGTAGTGTTTTGAACGTAGGTTCAAAACACTACCGTAGTGTTTTGAACGGCGTAGTGTTTTGAACGTCCTACACTGGGACTCGCGCCAGTCAACACGACAGGTGAGCGAACCCACGGCGCTCCGCAGCTTGGCGCTCACCGAGGAGCTCGCCACCCCAAACGTTCTCACTGCACCTGCGCGGCAGAGATTGCACTTCCGTTAATAATGTCAAAGAATGTAACCGGGGATGTAAGAAACGACATGATCATTGTCAGCTTCAGGACGAACACGCTTCGGGCATTGTATGGTTATTTCTAACAGCATACGTTTATTTCTGACAGTATACACTAATTATGTCACAGAGAAAACCTGCTCTTTTTCTTTAGCCTGGAACTATGCGCTAATGAAGCCAAAAAGGCTAGCTTTACATCTGACAATTTCTAGTTAGCTCTGCAAATATTTAGTTATGTCTGACACCATGCATTCCTTCATATCTGCCACCAAATATTCATGTCTGACACGGTACAGTTAGGTCTGACAACATACACTCATGTCTGACAGTATGAATGCATGGATCTGGCAGTAGATACCCATGTCTGACAGCTTCCAGTCATTTCTAACAGAATGCATGCATGGATCTGACAGTAGATACCCATGTGTGACATCTTCCAGTAATTTCTGACAGAATGCATGCATGCATGAATCTGGCAGTAGATACCTATGTCTGACAGCTTCCAGTAATTTCTGACCGAATGCATGCATGAATCTGGCAGTAGATACCCATGTCTGACAGCTTCCAGTCATTTCTGACAGAATGCATGCATGAATCTGGCAGTAAATACCCATGTCCGACAGCTTCCAGTCATTTCTGACAGCATATAGTTATGGTTGACACTACGTACTTATGTCTAATAGGGTTACAACAAATATCTGACATGATGCAGTCAGACAATGTTCAAGTTAAGTCCTAAATCGAATTGTAAGCATTTATGTCTGACAGTAACAATCTAATGTCTGACAATATGCATACTCATGTACATATTAATGTCTGACAGAATGACATTATGTCCGACAGTATGCGCTATTTATGATACCTGGTCACCAACACGGTCGCAAGTTCGGCGACCACTGAGGACCACTTTGCGACCACTTGCGATAATTTTGCGACCAACCCCTTTTTTGTATTCGCCAGCAGTAGTGTGACTAGAGTATAAGCACGCACCTCCTAACACCGTGATCCGACAGGTAAGGCGCTCATTCTGCGCGCGCCACACCGCCGTAGTGAACATGTGTGGATACAGGCTCGACGTCAGGTCACGCATCTGCACCAGGCGGTTAGCGATCGCCACCAGGAACGAGGTCGGCTCCTTGGGTCCACTTAAAGTACTCCCCGAAGCTAGAGTAGGTGATGTTGTAGAAGTAGGTCCGGTACACACTGGGCCAGCTCTGGATGACCTGGATGCCAGGCAGCGCGGTCACGTAGTCTCCCGCGTGCAGGAGGCTGAACTTGAGCTCGTTGTCACTGGTCGTCAGCACGTAGCCGCCCCAGTTGTTGGTGGCGTTGTTCAGCAGGAACTTGTTGAATCTGGTCATGATGGCCTCACCCGTGTTGCCGTACAGGCGGTGAAACAGCGGGTAGCCGACGAGCACCCTGATCAGCTCCATTGGCGGCGTGTGGAGGAGGTAAGTGAAGGCGGTCACCACCCCGAAGGTTCCGCCGCCGCCACCGCGCACAGCCCAGAAGAGTTCGGTGTCAGTGAAGGCAGAGGACGCTGCATCCCCAATCCGCTTGATAGTGCCTCCTAGCCATCACAGAACACAGTGCATTTGTTAGCAAAGAGGGCCCAAGTCGGAAATGAAAACACATTGTATGTGTCAGCAGAAAGAGCCTAAGTCAGTAACGTACACTTAGTATTTGTCAGCTGAAACAGCCTAAGTCAGTAACGGACACAGAGTATTTTATTATTATTATTTATTCCACCATGTTACTTCAATATACTATTATCCTCCAATCAGTGACTTGCCCTCATTTGCCCCGGTTGCCTACCACTAGCGCCACCACCGGGCTGTTTTCTCACTAATCAGCCCGGGCAAGTCACTCCCACACTGGATTTCAAACTGTACACACCTCACCACAGTCTACTTTCTACCTGTGTGAGGGTGTATTAAGTTTACTTCTGTCGGTCGTCCGGGCCAGCGGACGACGAGAACCAGCTTCAATCGACGATAGCTGTCGTTTCTTCATGAGTATGGTGGATCGATCGTCGATTACGGTATCGTAGAAACATTTATATATATATCGACCGTGCAGATCCGGGCCGACCAATCTGAGCCCGCCTTCCGGATCCCATGCTCGGACGGTCTCTCCTGTCCCCTCTCGTACCACATTTACCAGGAGACCTTGAGGATATTTGCCACTAGGGCAGGGCTTGACGCGTCTACCCTCTCTTCCCACTCACTTAGACGGGGGGGATGCACCTTTCTCGCGATGTGTGGGGCCACGATCGAGGAGTTGAAGGCTCGAGGCGATTGGGTCTCCGAGACGGTCTATAGTTACCTGCAGACCCCCCTTGGTACTCGTATAGTGAATGATTTGAGGGTGGTTGCGGCCCTTTGCTCTGATGATTCGCGTGTTGGGTTGGGGGGAGTCGCTTAGGCTCTCCTTGGCCTGTTATCTCACTTGCCAGACGCTTAATAAAAGTGTCCGACCCAACACGCGTCTCTATCCTTTCTTCCTATACTTAGACACACTTTATAGTACGTATAATTTATTATGCATGTATAAATAGGCGGAGTATTCTATTATTATTATTTATTCCACCATGTTACTTCAATATACTATTATCCTCCAATAAGTGACTTGCCCTCATTTGCCCCGGTTGCCTACCACTAGCGCCACCACCGGGCTGTTTTCTCAGCCTGGGCAAGTCACTGCCACACTGGATTTCAAACTTTTACCGGTATGCCTGTTATCTCGCTTGCCAGACGCTCAATAAAAGTGTCCGACCCAACACGCGTCTCTATCCTTTCTTCCTATACGTAGCCACACTTTATATATACCTATATATCTATATATATATAGTATAGTTATACAAATCTTACCTGGGTACAGATGATGGATAACTCTTGTTTTCCCGAAGTACAAGCATCGGATATTATCTCCAGACTTCAGGGATACATGTAATCTGGTCCATCCATTTCTAGGTAGAAGGAAGCAACATCCGGGTACAGCAATCTTCACCTAATTATTCAGGATAAAAATGAGCTTAATGAATGGAACTCATAATGTTTTCGTTTTGGCAAAAGCAAACGTAATAGTCGTGGCAGGGTGTGGTGGGCGGGCCCTAGCCCACGACTATCCGAGGCTTGTACCTTGGGAAAACAAGAGTTATCCATCATCTGTACCCAGGTAAGATTCCTATAAATATACTATTTTACCTCGGTACTAAGCCTCTGGCTACTTGTGGTCGAGGGAGACCTTTACATAGCCTCATTTTTATCCTCAATTATCTGATGAACATAGTAATGTTTCAGTTGTAATATTAAAATTGTTTAAGTCTGACCCATCTTCTTAGTTGGTGAGTAGGCGGATTGCAACCCCGCTCGTCTTCTCTAGTCACTTTCGAGACCATGGCACCTCTCGTAGAGTGAGAGGCTGACGTGAGCATCGTCCATCTGGCGAGCGTGTCTCTAGAGATAGCCTTATGTGGCTTGATGAAGCTTATCAAAAGCTGTCTGGAATTACGTATTCCCTTTGTCTTGGATATATAAGCCCTAATGGCTGAGACTACACATAGCTTCCTATCCTGTGGGAAACTAGTTAAATGAATCGAGGAGAGTGGATCTCCCGTACAGTGTGACTTTAATAAATTGTCCAAATCAAACGTGGCCTCATTGTCATCAATGTCTAGGCTATGAAGTGAAAGGGCAACAATTGTTTGGCCCCTATGACCAGTCACTAAGAGTAACAGTACAGCTAATTTGTAACCTAGCTGTTTAACCGATAGATGTCTATTACTAGGCCATTGTTGAAATAACTTAAATACCACTGAGACATCCCAAAACCTATTATATTTTGGCTTTGGAGGGTTTCTTTCATAAACCGATCTCATGAACCAATGGAGAACCTCGTGTTTGCCAATTGTTTCTCCATCAATTCTTGGTAAGATGACTGATAGGCACATCGAACTGCATTGATGGCACCATAGCCTAGTCCGTCATCCTCCATCATTCGTAAGAAACGGACTACTTTGGCGATGGATGGTTCCATTGGCTTAACTTTATCTATCAAACAGTAAATGCCCCATTTCTTTAAGTAACTGGAATATAGTTTAACAGTCCCTAATCTATTTTGGGTGATTTTATCTAAGCTCAATTTTTGTAAATATCTACTTAAAAAAGGAATGCCAACAGGGGTGTCGTGGATACGTCCCCCAGGTTTGTTACTTGGCCTTGGTGTTGTATGTTCAGTGGCCCTCTGGGGAATTTTTAAGAGTCTTTCGGTCCCCATTCTACTGCCACTCGCCAGGGTTGAGTGTTCCATTCTGGCACTATGAGCACTGCATGTGCCTCGTCCAGCTTGATCTTCCTGGCTACTCTGCTGATTAGGCTGAATGGGGGAAAGATATAATAAAATTTATCATCCCAGATCATAGAGAAAGCATGAAATTTCCAGGCTTCTGGCTCTGGATGCCACGATACATATTTATCAATTTTCTTGTTTCTACGTGAGGCAAACAGATCTACTTCTGGGGTTCCCCATTTTTGGCAAATCATGTCAAAAATGTTATCATTCAATGACCATTCTAAATGATCATGGAAATGGTGACTTTTAGTGTCTGCTAATGTATTCTGGCTACCTGGTATATGTGCTACTGTAAGCCAAACTTGTTGTTTTTTAGCCCAATTCCAAATTTGTTTTGCTAGTTCATTACATGGCTTGGACTTTGTCCCTCCCATGTTTCGAATATAGGCCATCGCGGTATTGTTATCAGTTAAGACTTGAACATTGAATTTAGGCCCTTGCACTAAACTCTTTAAATCTAAATAGATGGCTCTTAATTCTAATACATTTATGTGATCATTTATTTCATCATCTAGCCAATGGCCTCCTGTAGCGAGATGCTCCGTATGTGTGCCCCAACCTTCTAAAGAGGCATCGGTTGTGACTACGGTGTTAGGTTCATCCATCCTGATAGGATTGTGTGAATGATGAATGTGCTCTAGCCACCATTGAATATCGTCGTGACCGGCTTTGGATATGGTCATAAGACCTTCGAAATTACCTTTAGTTTTGACTAACACATAATTTTTGTCTATCTCAAGGGACTTAATATGTGCTTTACCATATAATAGGGTTGGTGCGTAAGCTACCATAATTACAACAAGTACTGCGACTTGCCTTACTTTTGGTTCTTTAATTTTAATAAACTCAAAGCTGTAGTTTTAAATTTATCTATCTTATCAGGTGTTAATGAGATCGTCATTTGTTCAGTATCAATAAAGAAACCTAAGCATTTTAAATGTTTTGTAGGTATTAGTACAGCTTTAGTATCATGTATGTAGAATCCCACAGAACGCAATGCGTGACATAGGTCATCCATAGCTGCTTGACAATCGTGTTGCGTTTGCACCACAATGAGGGAATCAGCAATGTAAGGGAACATTACATGTCCTTTCTTGGCCATTTCTGAAAATATGGGTTTTAACAATTTAGTAAACAACCTTGGTGCGCAAGCCAAGCCGTTTGGCAAACAAGTAAACTGGTAGAGTTGTCCTTGCCAGATAAACCTGAGGAATTTTCTGTGGGCTTCATTAATTGGAATAGTGTAGTATGCATCTTTTAAATCAACACTAGCAAGCCAAAAACTAGGTGTTACTAGGTCTCAAGCTGTTTCTAAAGAAAACATTTTGAAATGTTTGTATTCTACCAATTTATTTAGTGTGATTAAATCTAGAATCATTCTCACATCACCATTGGGTTTGGGTCTGGAAAATATATTGTAAATATACTCCCCATCAGTATGTTGGACTGGTTCAATAATACCTTTAGAACAGAATTTATTGACTTCTTGAGTTAATGCTTGCTGTTTGTCTAAAGCTAGACGATAGGGAAAAGGTATATTTGTTTGAATGGGGGTTTCTATTAAAGGAATAGTGACCCCATGGACAATATTAAGGATTGTCTGGTTTTGTGTAATGTGCTCCCAATCACTCAAATGGTTGGCAATGTTGCCTGCGTGAAAGTCGCTTACAGTGGTCTGCGTTGCAACTTCTACTTGTTGGGTGGCCTGGGGAACAGCTTCTGGGAGGTTGTTTCCCTCCTGAAGGGGCGGTTGCTGTCGTTCCAGCCGTACTGGTTCCGCTGTCCCCTTTCCCTCGCCTGACAGGCGAAGTTCCCGCTGCCGAACCGACTGCCACACTGACCAATCAACTGGCTTCGAAAATCCGAACGGACTTTCTTGTACTTGGCCGCGTTGTCGGACTTCTTGCAGTCTAGATGTTTAGACTGCTTAGCCGCTGTTTCAACCTGTTTGAACAGGTATTGGAGTTGGCCGGCAAACATCTTGGTGTTGTCGAGCGGCTTGCCCTTAATAGGCTTTGGTGCGAGGAAGAGGGTGTACTCCTTCCCATCGTTATCAACGATCTTCTTTGATCGGGGTACCTCTTTGCCTGCGCCGGTTGTAACCGACTTGAAGACGTTTTCGAAATGCCGGTAAGACAAGAAATTGCTGGTAGTTGTTAGCACAGGCATCCCAGCATCCATGTCGGAACACAGAGTGGAGAATTTATTGTCCGTCATCATGCGGTTGGCGTGACCACTGCCAAGGCCGCAAGAACGCCTTTGTGGACCGTACCGTGTGCAAGCATGCCTCAAATTTCTTGCGGTCGTCACTCATGGTGATGTCCGCATCCATCTCCTTGAAGGTGGCTTCTGGGATCCCCTTGATCCCCGTGTACTTTTTGCCGAACCTTGTGATTATTTCCGCGGGTTTAAAGGTGTGGAAATGCCCTTTGATTGTCTTTCTCATCAGGGTACAGGTGTTTATTTTCTTCTTCTCCACCCTGATCTTTTTTACCACTTTCCCAGTGATCTGGACATACTTGCTGGTATGTTCGGTATCGGACTCGGAGTCTGTAGTTGTGGAATCACCCAACGAGTCCGAGGAAGAAGACTTCCTCTTCTTCTTTGACTTGTACTTTTTCTTTGTCCTTTTGACCTTACGTGCCTTGTTGCGCGCCTTGTAGTATTGGTCCCCATCTGATGACTCTTTCTTCGATCTTTTTCTTTTCTTTGAGTGGAATTCGATCTCCGAGTCTGTAGTTTGCTGCGGCTCCGACATATCCTCCCACTCCGACTCTTCTGATGCTGTGGCGGGAGCTTTCACCCTAGTTTTGGCGAAGGGACTCAGGAGCAGCTGTTGTAGCTGCTCACGAATGAGACCAACCACATGGTCGTCGTCATTGGACGGCCCTGCCTCAGGCGAGCGGTCACGCGATGGGGCAGAGTCCATTCCAAGGGTCGCTACTCCCTCGCTGAATGTGTGTTTAACCTTGGTTACCATGCTTCGCGGCCATCTCGAGTCGTCTGTAATAACCAAAAGGTGTATTAGTACGTACTCAAAGAGCAACTGAACCCGTGGAACAGTGCTATAACGTGCTGGTTGGCACTAATGGGCATTAAATCCGTATTTACACCGGTTTAATCCAGGCGTGATAAGCTAAATTGTATGTCGAAAGTGTGACGGCTGGACGAACCAAACAGAAACCAATCGAGGGTAGGGCCTAGTATAGATCCCTCCCACACTCTCTGTGTCACACACTTCTCCCTCATGTGGCTACTACGCCAACAAATTGGAGAAAATGCTATGGCACTCCGAGGTACGCCATAACCTTGGGAAATCTACTAATAGTCCCAAACTATCTAAACGATGAATTCGCTCCAGCCAAACATCTCTCCGTTTGGCAACGGGCGGCAAAAACAAAATGGAGGTGCCTCCAAAAAATCTACCACACCGGATAACGAATACAATTTCATGAATAAATAAGTTAACATGATAATTGACAACATAAAAAGTTGATAAGTGTATGCTATAAGCATTCGTAATCCTCCATGTAAGTTCTTGTTCATGTACTTACTGTGGAGTACTTGGTATTACTTGGTAAAAACTGCTGAGCTGCTCGTAACATCCTCCCGTTATGAGCGGAATATACTAATTGCTGTACCTGGATGTTGCTTCCTTCTCCCTCGACCACGAGTAGCCAGAGGCTTAGTACCGAGGTCAAATATATATATAGGTGTGTGTGTGTGTGAGTGGTGTATAACGCATGACACAAGTATAAATGCTAGGGGAACATATACTTCTCATTACATTCCTCCATAGGCACATGCAGGAGTGCGCCCCCCCCCCCCCCGGTCCGGTAGTGAGGGCGGGGTGCTGAGAGTGCTGCGTACCGCCTGTGCTGTTCAGGGTGACGATACTGGCATCGGGCATCACGATGGTGAAGGCAATGGTCTGGTCCACTCCCAGCCCGAACTTCGGGGACACGGGGCTGAGGCCGCCCCCACTCGTCCAGCCTCCCACCGCCACCGTCAGGGACTGCCCGCCCACCATCAGGTATCCGGCCTTGTCCACCTGCGCAACCAGTAGTGTATTGGGGTTTGGCAACATTCGAGGTCCTGTCAGGACGAGTACCGAATTGTGACAGTACGTGCTCATGACGAGTTTACAGTGCTGTCACAATCCCAGATGGGATGGCTGAATGAGTTGAGTGCCCACCTCCTGCTTTGGTAGGCTGTGGGTTCCAACTCTGGCTAAGTGAAACGAATGACTTAAATATTCATACTTGTCGCAACCCAGCCTGTTGTTTGGCATTACTAGGCAATGGCAAGGAACATTAGAATGAGGAAGACCTATTAAATCAAATTAAAAATAACAATACCGCACAGTATTCACCCTGACCTCATATCTCACCCAACCTCATATCTCACCCAATCACATGCTCCAAGTCAGTCCCTGCCGTATCTTAGTAATTTCGATCACCAGGCAAAGAAGTGACAAACATAAACATTGCATGTAGTTGGTTTGACTCGGCCGAGGATCGATGTCATGACATCCTATTTGGGAAGTGTGTCTTACCCACACAGCCATCCTGTCTGTTATAGCACCAGGGCCCGTATGCATGGAGCGATGTTAGCGAGCCAAACCGAGTTTAGGGCGGGATTTCTGGTTTAGCGCCGAAAAGTTGGTATGCATGGAGCAGTGTTAGACAAACACCATGCGTTTAAACTCGGAAATTCTAACTCTGCTCATAGCAGGTTTACAGCAGTGTTAGTGTTAGGTTAGTGTCAGGATGGATGCTATCATATTTAACAGAATTAAATACGCAATAAGTGAAATTTAAGAGAATTAACCCTAAAAACGAAGCGAAATTCACACCGCCGCTACATCGGCGGAGATAGTAATATTTTCGAATCGACGAATGTAAAGTAAACAAATCGCCGCCGCATGGACGTCGATATCCATACTGTCCATCGCTGCCGCCTCAGTAACAAGCGCGCTGGTTACCGGTGGGTATTATATTAGGCCCAACCAGGTGCTCGCTGGCAACAGGCTCAGAGAAATTTCCATAATGAATAAATTAATTCACGTTTAGCTAACACTCACCATTTAAGCGCCCATGCATACGGCTTGACATAGTTCTCGACGCCGCCGATAACCGGTGTTAGCTACCTTGTGTTAGAGGGATAACACCACACGCCGCTAACACTGCTCCATGCATATCATTTCCCCCTAAACAAAACCTCATCCCTCACCAACAAAACATAAAACCAACATAATTTTATGCTAATTTATGCAACATTACTCTTTGAACAACAAACATATTCATCACTTAAACTAAGCCAAATCTGACAACAGTATATGTGACTTCAAAAATTGGGAGTGAGTAAAATAAATACAAATGTCAACATTTCAAATTAATGCAATTTGAAGAATCTTTTCCAATGGTTATCAGAACTGCTCAGAATGCAAAAGATCTCACAGTGGATGGTGAATTGCACGCTGTTAGTAATGTTGACCCACCCAGTTGCTTCGGCGTAGTTAGTAGCAGTGGAAATCAAAGGACACGATTCTACATAAAGATAGGCACATGCGATAATCCGAATGGGTGGATGGAGTGATTTCAAGTGTGTCAAGGCCGAAGGAAATGCCCATTTAAAATCACTCTGCCAGGTTTTTATTTACAATTGTACACGTAAAGCATTACTTTGCTATTCACTCTGAACCTAATGGTTAATCAACGGAAGTGATTAGTGTTGGTGTTGGACCAGATGAGTTGGCTGCACCAGGTATTGATTAGCAGTAGGGCCAGTTGCTAGGTTGCGTTAGGTTGATTTGCATTGGCAGTTTGGGTAGATTGATTGCATTAGTGGTAAGTTAGGGTCATGTTATGTTACTTGTCAGCATTAATTGCTCCTGAAACTCGGGGGATTTACCTAGGCCTTGGAGGCCCTTCCACGTTTTCAGTCAAAAGTTCCTTTTTCGGAAAAAAAAGAAAGAAAAAAAGAGAAGAATCTATTTGCTCTGCCCATAATGAATAAGTGTGTTAACACTTGTTTTCACCACTGGGCAGCACTAGTCCAATTTGATTGAAATCTTTAGAATCTAGTTTTACCAATAACTTAGGTTTTGTTATTTCTTTTTTATGGGTTGTACTTGTAGCTGTTTGTAGATTGCAAATAGTATTACTTTTACCATTCTTTGTGCATTCGCGGTGACTAGTAAGGCATACCCACGGCATAGTAGGCTTCTGCCATGCTGGTGGCAGGGCCCAAATCAAGCACTGCCCCTGAGGGGGCCGCGCTGTCCCACCTCACAGTTGCCCAGCGCATCTGGCCCAGGTTAATGCTGATGGAACCTGCGCCACTGGCACGCCCGATGAAGTCATGGCCACTGCTCTTGACTGTTGGGTGAAGTCCATATATTCGGCAGAAAGCAATGACCATTTGGACATCAACTGTGAGAAGTGAAATGTGGGACAATCCGATGAAAAGCATTGACATTTTCTAAACAAACGCTCTTACACAGCTAGATTCGACCCTACACGTCCAACTAGATACTGGTGCACTGTTTAAACATTTTTTGCAGTTTGGTTGGTTGTTGGAGTTTTACGTCCTGGCAACATCTAAGGTCAGATCAGGACAGATGTGCACTCATGGTGACTTTATAGTGCTTCCCCACTGGGAGACCAGGACACCAGCACCATGACTTGATATCACACTCAGTCATATTATCCTGATACTGAACCAACCAGTCCTTGCCATACCTAATAATGCTGAGCTCCTGGCTAGGAAGTGACAAATAGTGTTTGTTTGTTGTTTTACGTCCTAGCAACATCTAAGGACGGGTACCGACTTGTGACATTATAGTGCTGCCCCACTGGAAGACCAGGCCACCAGCACCATGACATCCCACTCAGTCACATTATCCTGACACTGAGCAAACCAGTCCTTGCCCTATCCTAATAATACTGAGCGCCAGGCTAGGAAGCAAAAAGTATCAATTTTTAAGTAATTGGTTTGATTGGACCAGGGTTCGAACTCACGACCTACCAGCATGGGAGACGGACGCTCTAACTCATTCGCCTATCCCGTCTGGTCCGACAAGTATAAATTGTTAAGTCATTGGTTTGACTCAAGCAGAGTATGAACCCATGGGTTTGAATCCCAACACAAGAGATGGATGCTCAACTCATTCGGCCATCCGATCTGGTTTATTGCAGTTTGGGTGTTCCTTTGTTACGTTATTATACTTGAATATGGGTAAGCAACGCCCATGTCTACCATTTTAGACTGCACACTACAATTCATTTTTCATTTAAAATATCTCCAAAGTTAATTCTTTAAAATAAAATTTACTTGAAAGTAAAGTAGACTATAACGATCAACGGATTATGCAACTTTAAAGCTGCATTATCCGATGAAGCATCAATTTTTTTAAACCAAAGCAATTATCTAGATTTGATTCTACCCATCTAACTTAGATATGGTTACACTTATTAAGCATGCGTTGTCACATAGAAGGGGATACTGAGTCAATTTAATAGAACCTGTTATTGCAGATGCCTATCGTGTCAGAGTTTTGGTATGCTTGCCAACATTAAGTTTGCATGTTTGCACTTCAAATATCTAAAAAGAAACTGGCCATTTAAAATGAAAGTCACTTCAAACTAAAGTAATGTAGATAATAACAATCAATTTAATATCTTTATTAGCAGTACACAAATAACATAAGGAAGAGAATGACCTGGGTGTGAGTTTAATCACTGCTCCAGTGTGTGTGGCGCGAGGGTGGGGGCCACCTGTAAACAACTCCCCGACAGCTTGGGGGGGGGGGGGCACTCCACCTATGCGCCGATGGAGGAAGTAGCAAAGTATATATGTTACATAAGCCTTACTACAGCCAGACACAAACATCAAACAAGGATCCCAGAGCGTATAAAAGACAGCAACCAATTGACCATTATAATTTGATACAATGATATGTAAATAGGAGTAGGCTAGTCTAGTAATAAGAGTAGAAAATAATAAAATACATATATACCAAGAAAATCCCCAAAAACTAACATAGGCTACTAACCATACCAACCACCTATATATCTGCTACTGAAATGCAGGCAATCAAATACCTTATCAGCAGCTACTGTGTGATAAGATAATAATAATAATAAAAAAACATTTATATAGCGCTCGATCCAGCAAACTGTTCTCAGGCGCTTTACATAACAAACAAATATACAGGAAAATAAATTTCACCTAGTTAAAAGCAGATTTAAACAAATGTGTCTTAAGACCTTTTTTAAAAGCACCAACAGATTTACAATCAGTGATATATCCTGGCAGAGCATTCCACAGTCTCGGGGCAGCAATACTAAAAGCACGATCCCCAAAGCCTTTGAGTCTGCTCCGATGAACTGCTAACTGGCTGGAGACTGGAGCGCAGTGTTCGAACATTTGTTCTCTCCTGGAGCATATCTCTCATATATTCTGGAGCCTGATCATGCAAGGCACGATATAAAAGAAGCAGCACTTTGAAATCAATTCTCTTCTCCACAGGGAGCCAGTGTAATGATTCTTTTTACCCGTCAACAACCAGGCAGCCGCATTCTGTATACGTTACAGTTTTGAAATACTTGACAGCAGCAGACCATACAAGAGAGCATAACAATAATCCAGGCGTGAGCCAATGAAAGCATGCGTAACCTTCTGTAACGACTCACGTGTCAGGGCATCCTTGATGGATCTGATATGTCTCAGTTGCATAAATGATGCCCCACACACCGTCTTGATGTGATTAGACATATCAAGAGTATTGTCAAAGATCACACCAAGGTTATGGGCTGACTCACTAGCTTGAACACTAGCATCACCAATTCTGAGATGGGTTTCATGTAGCCTATCAGTGAAACAGGGAGTGGAGATGACTAAAACTTCAGTTTTCTCATCATTGAGTTTGAGCATATTTTTCCTCATCCACTCTCTAATTTCACCAACACATATCGCCATTATCTTCAGGCATTCAGACATGTCATCAGATACATCAAATGGCAAATACAACTGTGTATCATCCGCATATGTGTGTATTTTGATACCATGTTTGCGTGGAATGTCACAAATAGGTCCTCAGTACATTGAGAACACAAGTGGACACCCCAAAGCAACCACATAATCTTGGAAACATACCCATCAATCCGAACCGCCTGACTTCTATCACTCAAATACGATCGGAACCAAGACAAAGACATGTCCTGAATTCCAAATCGCCTGAACATACGATCCAACAAAACATTGTGGTCAATAGTGTCAAAAGCTGCTGATAAATCAAGCAGCACCAGCAAGACTGCTTTCTTCTCATCGACACAACGGAGTATATCATTAGCCACACATACCAAGGCAGTCTCTGTACTATGAAATTGTTTATATGCAGACTGATATTTTTCATTGAGTCCATTGTCATGCATATATGAGTTCAGGCGAAGAGCCACAGCTTTCTCAATAATCTTGGAGAGAAAAGGTAGATTTGATACAGGGCGGTAGCTCTTAAACTGCTCTGGATCAAGAGTGGACTTTTTAAGAAGTGGACCTACTCTTGCAGACTTTAAAGCCGATGGAAATACACCACACTCCAATGATAAATTCACAATTCTAGTGATAGTTGGCAACATCACATCGAGACACTCTTTAACAATGGAAGTTGGTATTGGATCATTATCACAGGTTGCACTGGACAAAGATACAATCAATTTGGACACCTCATCCTCAGATAATGGAGTAAATGAGCAAAGTGATGCTAGACAACCATCCTCTATGTCAGGGTTTGTTTCAACATGGGAACCAATACCCCTCCGGATAACATCAATCTTGTTCTCAATTTTCTTTTGCAAAATCATCTGCCAGTGACTGCTTCAGGGCATGAGATGGTAACACTGACGATTTACGGTGCAGAAGTGTATCTACCACTTTGAATAATGATTTAGAGTTGGTTATTTTACTATTATAAAAGTCAGCTTTTGATTTTTCCATTCGATAACACCAACACTACAACTGGCCAGCATTGAAAACAAGCCTGAATACCCGGGTATATAATAATAATAATATATTTATTTCCACATGATCAATGTATACACAAGTTGATATTTATATCAGTATTTTTTTCACATGAAAAAGGAGAAAGCAGAAGTACAATACTTATGAGGTGCTTTCCCTATTTAAAAATAACACAGATACATTGCTTATACCATAGAAATAATAAATAGAAAAATAAAAGTTAAAAGCATATCAACATTACCCTCAATACTGTAAATTACATCTCAATATTTATGTACTAGACTACTATGTGTTTTCCCTCTGATAAAGCTTAAATATTTTCTTTTTATACATTCGTTGAAACATATAAATGTTTTTTGAACATTTGATATTATCGTCAAGTGAATTCCATATTTTTATACCACATATAGATATACATTGAGACTTTAAAGTTGTTCTTGCAAATACTTGTCTTAGGTTGTTACTCTGCCTTGTGTCATGGCTACTATCTGAACTTATTTTGAATAAAGACTGTAGATTTTTTGGCAGTAGCCCTTTGTTTGCATTGTAAATTATCATACTAGATTTGATCTTAACCAAGTCTATTAATTTTAATACATGAAGATCAAAGAACAGCTTATTAGTGTGCTCTCGATATCCAACGTTGCAAACAATTCTCACTGCTTTCTTCTGTAGCAAATAAATACACTCCATATTTGTTTTATATGCATTTCCCCATACTTCACAACAATACGATACATAAGGCAGAAATAATGAATAATACAATATTAAGCATGCATTTTTGCTTAGTACATATTTTGCCTTGTGCATAATTGCAATAGTTTTGGACAATTTAGATTTAATCATACTAATATGCTTTTTCCAATTAAGTTTATGATCTATTAGCACCCCTAGAAATTTACTGACATAAACCATTTCGATATCAGTATCATTTATACGTACAGTAACATTAGATTGTTTTTTATAATTCAAAACCAGACACAGATAATTCATTTTTATGGGCTAATAAATTTATTACTCAGGCATAATAAATTTTACAGCAGCCTTGTTGTCTACACCTTTGTGAACATATTATTTTTGCTATTTCCAATAATACAATTGGATTATTAGCTATCATTATGCTATCATCACCAGGTAGTACAACCTGTGGCTTTATCACTTCTATAGGGTGGTCATTACTTATATGCAGATCATCTTTTATGCAGAACTTATTCATGTCATTACTTATATGCAGGTCGTCTGGCAGATATCAGGTATTAGTTTATCATTTCATTACTTATATGCAGGTCATGCCTATGATTTTACTATCATATGACATATAACGCATTATGCTACAGACTATCAGATATTTTTATGATTTCACTTGAGACAACTTGATAGAAGACATGAGGCAGCAGCTCAGGCAGATCACGGTCACACGTTCAGTTTTCATCTGGCACACACACACACTCGCCACTCATTTCGTTCAGCACTTTTATAACAAGGGTATAGGAGCCATAATCTCTCAGCCTGACAAGACATAGCGATGGGTGGGAGGGATGGCGAAACTTGTTACTTGCTCAGGTGAACCGTCGACGACGGTGGCCAGTTAAGAACTGGACAAGCCTTGGATCTACTACCGGAAGTTATTTTAGTACGTAGCAACGCGGCCTACGAACGGTATCTATGGTGCTGACCATATCAGGCCCGTAGTCAGGGTTTGTGAATTATGCATGTTTCCGGCAACATGGACAATTCAAAACCAGACACAGATAATTCATTTTTATGGGCTAATAAATTTATTACTCAGGCATAATAAATTTTACAGCAGCCTTGTTGTCTACACCTTTGTGAACATATTATTTTTGCTATTTCCAATAATACAATTGGATTATTAGCTATCATTATGCTATCATCACCAGGTAGTACAACCTGTGGCTTTATCACTTCTATAGGGTGGTCATTACTTATATGCAGATCATCTTTTATGCAGAACTTATTCATGTCATTACTTATATGCAGGTCGTCTGGCAGATATCAGGTATTAGTTTATCATTTCATTACTTATATGCAGGTCATGCCTATGATTTTACTATCATATGACATATAACGCATTATGCTACAGACTATCAGATATTTTTATGATTTCACTTGAGACAACTTGATAGAAGACATGAGGCAGCAGCTCAGGCAGATCACGGTCACACGTTCAGTTTTCATCTGGCACACACACACACTCGCCACTCATTTCGTTCAGCACTTTTATAACAAGGGTATAGGAGCCATAATCTCTCAGCCAAATTTGGGACACGAGAGATAATGGTTCCTCCCTACAACACATGTTTATTCACATATTTAAACACGCTGTCAGACTTCCATCTCCCGACAGCTTTTATTGACTCGATCGGCATGCCCACTTTCGCATATGCCTGAGCTCCCCCGCGCCGTAGACTATGGCAAGTTACTAGCGGCCACCAAGGGAGTCGACATGCTTTCAGTGCAGCTTGCATGC
>CM059192.1:104036461-104150954 GCA_030323885.1 Branchipolynoe longqiensis | reverse complement strand
CCTCATTCTACGCGAACACGAAGAGAGCGTTTGAGTTCGACACCAACATTTGTGACGAGTCTTCAACATTTTCTACCAAACTTCACCATTTCTCCTGGTATGAATGTTTTTTCACTCTTCTAATCCATCCTTAACATATTTCAGACTCACTCACTCACTCACTAACTCACTAACTTTCAGCATTTACTCAACTTATTTCTTCTATTTTCTTCCATCATTTTCATCATTATCGACATCATCATCATCATCATCATCATCAAATCACTAAATGATCTCAGGTTACAATATTTCTTGTACTTGCATTCAGCTTCTCCATCATCATTATCATCATCATCATCATTAAATGCTAAATGTTCTTATCTATATTACAGTTCTCGCTAATAGAAAACTCGCAACGCGAAACAAAAAACATGAAAAGAGTGTACGCTTTCGACTAGGAGACGATATAGAAAGTGAGAGCTTTTTGTACTTACTTACTTACTTACCTACTCACTTACTTATATGCTAAAATAATCTTATCTTATCAGTTGAAATTATAAAACAATCAAATCAAAACAAATCAAAAACAATCAAAATCAATAAAAAAACAATACAATAATCACACACACTAGAAAGTGAGAGCTTTTTGTACTTACTTACTTACTTACCTACTCACTTACTTATATGCTAAAATAATCCTATCTTATCAGTTGAAATTATAAAACAATCAAATCAAAATCAATAAAAATAAAAAACAATACAATAATCACGCACACACGCGCGCACTCACATATACACATATATAAAATCTATATATATATTTACAACACACACACGCACGCGCACACACATATATAACTCTATATATATTTTTTAATTTTCTTTTATTTCTCTTTCTTTCTTTCCCAAACTTTTAAATAGCCAAAAAAGAACAGATGCTGAGAGGAGTAAACCCTCGCCCATCAAGTCCTCCTCCTCCACCCCCACCTTCACCTCTCACCCTTCCGATGACCAACACAACCATCACCTCCACTGTCAACTCCATCCCCTCCACCACCACCACTGCATTAAGGAAATCGGAGGAGATTCCCGCCCACCTCACCTCGCGTTGTGTGGGTGACACACGTTCTGTGACTGCCTATCCCGAGACCGTCCAGTCACTGGAGCTGCGCGTGACGCTTTCCGCACTGTCGGAGAAATTCCCTCCCCCTTCCCCTCCCTCTCCTCCCCCTCCCCCTCCTCCTCCTCCTCCTCCTCCTTCATCACGACTGACACCACCTGCAGAAGTTGAACGAGTTCCCGCAACACTTGATTTGGTATGTCGATATTTTGTTTAATTTTCAAGAGATTGATAATAATAATAATAATAATAATAATAACTCTCATACACACACGCATGCACACATACACTGACACAAAATAAGCTTTTAGTTTTAATAGTGGAAGGAAATTAACTCAAAATTAAAACATAACCCCCATCTTATTGACCTCTCTCTTGACCTCTTTTGACCTCTCTCTTGACCCTTCTTAAATTTCTCTCCTCCACATTGTGTATTGACGTGTAGTGAAAGCTGCAGCTGTAGTGTGTAGGATTTCTTTTAGAATATTTTGATTCTTTTCCCCCTAACTAACCAACCTTATATATATATATATAAATATATATATATAAATATTTATTCGTTTATCCTATTCTGATTCCTCTTCCTATTCACCTATATAGTAAGAGGGAAAGGAAATAATAATAATAATAATAATACCACACCAATGAAAGCGCTCTGTGTGGGCGCGCACATGTGTGCACGCTTACGCGGTGTGTGTGTGTGTGTGTGTGTGAGTGTGTGTGTGTGAGCACATGCAAGAACCCGTATTTGCTATGGACTGGTGAGAGTCTGCGATATGGTTTAGTATTTAGGGGAGAAGGAATTGACGTCTTAGGGAAGCACTCGATGATATATATATATATATATATAAATTGCTCCTTTAATTATTTTATTTTATTTTATTTTAAAGTAAATACTTTCTATGACTTATATGAAATCCTCCCACCGATTACTAGACTATTGAGTGAAAGCAGCACCATCTCTCACTCAAAACTCAAAGCGGGAACAAAGCGAGTGTGGGAATGATGTAGGAAACATTGAGAGGGTTTGCATATTATTATTATTACTATTATCAATATTAATCTATTCAATGAAGGAATGAAATACACAAAAATACAAGCTTTCATTATAGATTTTATTTGCTTCAGTTTCAATAACTCTACACATAGGTTCATCATTGCAACTACATCATCGTTAACAATCATCGTAAAACATTTGTAATTTCACTCACACAAGAACACAGGCCTTGATTATAGGTTTTATTCGCTTCAGTTTCTCTAACTCTACACATAGCAACATTCCTAAACTACATCATCGTTAACATCATTGTAAAATTGGAGGCAATATCACTCAGTGCAATACAAGTCAATACAATGCGATACAATACATTTCATCATGCAGACGCATATACTATTGCTATTTCCATTTCTCTTTTCCCACTTCTCTCTCTCTATCTCTCTATCGCTCTATCTTTCTCTCGCTCTCTTTCTCTCTCTATTTTTTTCTCACGCAGCATCTCACTGGTTTACTGTTACAAGCCTTGATTTACTGATAGTGAAATCACCAATAACTTGTGCCGAAATAATTACTACCATGGAGGTGATCAAAGCTTCTTTAAACGAGATGTTTAATCTGGTAGATCCTCGCTTCAGAATAGGATAAACACCCTCCATATCAGTTCCATAGGTTGATTCTTCCACATTGAAACAGAAAACACTCCTTCCTTTTTGAAACTCTACAGGAGTTAATGTGCATAATTCCGGATGTCTATGAGCTTTAACCATAGCATGAAAAGCTTCAATCACTTCTCCTGTTGCAAAATTAGGTGTTAAAGGTTTATCTGGAACACTTCGCCCATCAATTTCAAAGGAAGCGTACTCTACTTTACAATTCTCTAGATTGAAAGGATTTTTACTGTAACTTCCCGAATAAGCTACATCATTCACCAGGGTTAAAGCGAGTTGATATGCGATTTTATCACCTAAAACACCTGAAGCCTCCCATGACTTAACACCAGCAGGAATTGTAAATAACCTCATCATGGTTCGCGGATAAGTGAACTGAGCGGCATTAAGCCCGGAATTCTGAGCAAACTTCTCTGAATGGCTTAGCAATATTTCTGGTCTAATACGAAAATAGTTTACAGTCAGGTACATTTTAGTAATTAAAAGTTTATAGTTTGCTCCTTCTGTAGGCGATAGAAGTCTGAAGGCGTCACTTTGTTGTTGGAACTCAAAGACTATTTCACAACCGTTGACTAAAATCTTATCTAAGTCATCAATGAAATCCAATCCCAGTGGTCCTTTAAATTCCGCCACTTGTCCTTTGTGTGTGAGTTTATGACGAGAAAGCACTCCATCATTGAACGTAGATTCTGCAGTTGAGGGAATTGCTCTCACCACCGCAAGATTATCTTCATCATCCGGGAAGTAACCTCTCATTCTATCGTAACTAGAATTCTTCCCCTTAGTGTTTCCGAAAAGAGCTTTATAGTAGTTTTTATGCGCATACAGCCCCCCGACATCAGAGTTGATGTATGAGTTATTGATTGTGGCGTTGACTTGACGGAAAATGCTATACAATGGTTGGTTTGTTAGACTCACGTCATCACTTATTGTCACTGGAGAATTATCCGATTTAACAATTTTCATCGCCACCGTCATCTGAAGATTCCTTGTATTGAGATAACCTCCATTTGTTCCATCTACTTTGAATAGAATCGCCCCCTCATTGGAAAGGGTGCAGGTTGGGTGGATTTGAACATAATCAGAATAGAGTATACCCGCATCCATGCGTGGTTTGGAAAAGATATCGAGTCTCTCGGTATATCCTTCCACGGCATCTTGTAGAAGATATTCCTGCTGCATTTTGTGATGATGATGATGATGTAGTAGTTGGTGAACTCAGATACTTTCACTCATTCACTTCCTCGCTCACTCACTCACTCACTCACTCGCTCACTCACTCACTTTCTCATTTCCTTCTTTTTCGCTTAGTGAGAGGAGGAGAGGTTTTAGATTTACGTTCCTCACGCTTCTTCTTCTTCTTTTTCTTTTTCTTCTTCTTCTCTTCACTATTTTTAACTCTCCCCCCTTTTGTTCTTCCGTACGACTGACGCATGCGCTCTTGCATCAGTCTACTTATAGTGGACTGCTGGTTTTTCCTCTTTCTCCTTATCTTCCCTAACTTAGATGGAAGAGTGTTGAGTTCGATTTCCCCCAGCACGCTTTCTGATGTTAGGTTTAGTCTCTCCTGTTTCTCTTTGGTCTGATCTAAGACATGACTAACCGGTGAAATCATCTCTATTTTGGGAGCGGCTTCCTTTATACGCTTCAAGCTGGAGATGGTTTTAAACGCATTTCTTTTTTTTGGTTTTTTGAATGCGGTGATGCACTTATCATTAGAATGCACTATCCAACTGCTAGAGCTTGTACCTAGCGGTACTAAGGCCATAGTCTCTTGTGATTTGTATCATACAACGAGTAACGTTAGCTTTTATCGTGGGTATTCCTCCTCGCTCGTCTCTGATGAAGATCCTTATAGAATTCAAGTATTGAGTATTGATGGGTTGGTGTAGTGGGGTGGTCAGCGACATATGAAAGCTCTCACTGACTTCAGCTCCTTTATAGCCGTATGCTAAGATTCCTTGGGAAGAATCACCCATTGTGACCGGAGTAATAAGATTACAGAAAACATACACATATTTCGATGAAACGGGTGTAGGTTGAATATTCATCGTTTTCTCATTTTCTCCATCTATTTTAACAGTTGTTTCATCAACAACATGAGTTATTGATGATGATGATGATGATGATGATGATGATGGAATTGTTGATGGGGGAGATGAAGATAATGATGGAGTTATTCTTTCTGAAACAATTTCTTTTTCAAAATCCATTTGAAGCAGACATATAGCCCATCCCCCACCCTGTTCCAAATGAATAGGAGGATTGATTGAAACAGTGAAGTCATGCCAAGTGTTATGTGAATGACGTTTCACATCCATTAATGAATTCAAGCAAAAGTTAACCATGTTGTCGTTATCACGCGCTAATTCAAAATGAGAGATGGACGTAGAATTTCATACATACATACATACTCCCATTTATTTAATTACTTCTTTTTCTTCTTCTTCTTCTTCTTCTTCTTCTCCAGGCCCAACTTGTGTACCCCACTTGTTAAGATCCAACTATTGTAAGAGGAGTCATATGACTTCCATTTCACCAACGAATACTTTTTCCTATCCTTAACACTTTCAGAAATAATTGATTCAATTTCGAATAAAGTATCTTCATTTACTTCCACCTTTTGCAATTCTTCTGGATAAAACCAACCTTCAATAGAAGAATTATCCCAAGCCTTAACACTATATTTTTCAAACCCCTGCTTAACTTTTCGCTCTGTTATGGTGAAAATCTCCTTTGTCCATTTCTCATCATAATGACGCTTAAATGGAGAAGTTAAGTAGGAGAGCTTCACTCGATCGTTAATTTGGAAATTATAATCAGAAGCTCTACCGGTGGAAGAAGCTGAATCATTTCTGAGATATTGATAGTGCCATAGTTCATTTCTATTCTTTTCACAGAACGCGTGTCGAGGAGTGGTACCAATTCCGCTGTGGTCGCTATCATTATAGGCATCGGTTATCGCTTGCAATGAGTCAATCCAGTTGAAACTATGTCTTGCTTTGAATAATCTCGCCAAGCGGGCTCGAAGTGATTGAATTACTCGTTCGGCCATATGCGCCTTAGTCTCAGTATTCCAAGTAGTAAAATGATTGATGCTTAGCGACTTTAGATAATTACGCACCACACTCGCTATGAATTCTGATCCTCGATCAGAGCGAATATTTTTAGGAGGAGGTGGATTGCTTTTAAATATGCTTTCGAAAGCTGATTTAACTGTGGATGCTTGAAGATTAAGTAATGGTCTAGTGTTTAGAAACTTGGTGAAAACATCAATACACACTAATATGTATCCATATCCGGAATTATGATCTTTATAAAACACCATAGAAAGGGTATCGACATCAAATTGATAATGTTTATCAGATGCTATTAATCGTTCTCGTTTATATCTACGAGACGCTCTCTTAAAAGTTGAAAATGTTTCTTGAGCACTCAACCACTCGCGTATTTTGCGAAGTGAGATTTTAAATTTCTTCTCCTTTTTAACTTCAGTGTAAAGTCTATTGACACCCGATAAACTCCCGGGATGACTAGGGGTGAAGTAAATCTCATGGAGATAGCGATTCTCCTCCTCTGTTAACGCTTGACTCCGGTGGAGAAGTACTTTCGCCATTCCGCATTCACTGTTTGCCTTCTACGCTGTCTAGTGGTCACACCAGGTGAAAGGGAAGATGCATAGGTGGAAGAAGAAGATTTCTCGTCTCTCTTCTTGTTGAGAATCTCCTTCTTCTTCTTTTTAACGTTACTTGATTTTCCGCTGCTTGTTAGCGTGCTTTGTATATTTCTCCGTTTTGAAATGTTTTTGCTTGGAATTCCAGGAGGAGGAGGAGGAGGAGGAGAAGAAATACGAAGAGGACTTGTTCGTTTGCGAGTCTCCAGTCGTCTGTCAGATCGCTCCACGCCGTTCGAAGCGATTGAAGGATGCGTCAAAGGTGCGGCCCTTTCTTCTTCTTTCTTCTTCTTTTTCTCATTGTCAGTGTTGTTATCATTGCTCACACCTTCTTCATCAACAACTCCACTGCCAGCAGCATCCCCACCTCCACCACGACCTCCATCAACAACATCCGAGTCATGAAGGTTATTCTCATAATCGAGTGGTTCGCTTTTATTTTTACCCCCTTCCTCCTCCTCCTTCTTATATCGGAGGTATGTATCATACGTTATTGTAACATATTTCCTCATAATAGAACGTCTAACAATCTCAGCTTAATTGAAATGAATATAGCATACAACTTTTTATGATGGAGTTGAAGAAGTCGTAGTTTGGCTCGATTATTCAAATGAATCAGATTATGGATTAGTTTCTTATGTTTCTTCAATAAACGATTAGTGACTTTGGAGACTGATAATCGAGATAGAGCAAGTAAAATCTCTGCAATGCAATCGATCTGTTTCCAGCTTGCAGTCACCAGTAGCGCTTTAGCTTGCTCGGGTTGTGACTTCAATAACAACAAAATATAATCCTTGCAATGTTGTACTCGATGTGATGACATGCTGTCTGTCCGAGTGCAATACTACTACTACTCTTCACACTCACACACGCATGCATACATGCATCTTCACTTACTCTCACACACACACACACACACACACACACACACACACACACACGATCATTCTCACTATGGAGTATAGGAAATTAAGTTCTCTCCTAAAAAGATGTTAGTGTGTATTTTTGAACGTAAGCTAATTGAGGCAGTAACATCTACTACATCACGAGGATGCATACAAATCAACAGATAACCAAATCTTTTAGTTTCAACAGCGTCTTTATAGCTATCCAACAACAATCTCCCCAAATTAGTCTGTGAAGCGACTCGTTGTATCTGACGCATGTCTCTTGAATTATTCATTATAATCATATACTGCAGATTCAAAGAAATGGTTTGAGAACATTTACCTTGTTCATATACATTGTGACTCACCATAATCACTGAACATCCACGATGATGACTAAACTTGCTAACTAGATGTTGAGCTCCTAAGTTATTTACAACTTCTTCATTTAGATCATCTAGTATAATCAAATTGTGTTGGGATAAATCTGAAAAGGCAAAGATCTTTTCTTTTGATGGAAGACCCTCCATGAATTCAATATCCTTAAACTCCGATTCCATTTTTGCAAATAAAGGTTGTTCCACCCCATAGCAATAGAGTGCTTTATGAACAGGAAGCTCAAATAGTGTTTGACGTTCAGTTATTATCCTATGAATCAATGAAGTTTTTCCACTTCCAGTGATTCCACTCACACTTATTGTCGCTGGAGATTTCATTCCCTGAAATGAATGATTATCCACTTCAATTGTCACGATCGACATAATCGGATGTAGATGATGGTGGAGGTGGTGGTGGTGGTGGTGGTGGAGGTGGTGGTGGTGGTGGTGGTGGTGGAGGTGATGGTGGATAAGGAGATAATTAGATGAGAGAGGAGAGAGAGAGATGTTAATCGCATGAGGGGTGCAGGGGTTGTGAGCTTCACATTGTGTGAGTAGGAGAATAGGTTAGAATAAAGTTGATAAAGGTAAAGATTATGAGGAGGAGGAGGAGGAGGAGGAGGTGGAGGGGGATGCCGATGAATGTGAAAATTTAAGTGTAAGCCAAAATCGTCCAATGAAATTACGCCCATTCATCTCTGCAGGATTGGAAAGTTCACACATTCCGTGACCAATTCCCGCAGTCCACATTTTATCATAGCGATCACCCGGATGAATAATTGTAATCCCTGAGGGGAGTGAATTCAACTCTGTCAATATTCTACTTCTGATTTTCATTAATTTCATGTTTAGTATTGCAACCATCTTTCTCTCTCGCACATCACTCCATGCTTTTTTCTCTTTTTTTTGTATTGATGATGATGATGAAGAAGAAGAAGATGATGATGATGATGATGATGATGATGAGAATGTGAGCTCTCTTGCTAAAAACTTTGCTTTGGTGTGATGGGAACTCATAATGCGAGCAGCAATAGAGGGACTACTATGGAACAGAGCCTTCTCATAATAGAATAACTGCCAACAACATTCAAAGGTTTTTCCAAACTTGTCAAGTTTCAGCGGGAAATCATTTGACAAGCAACTAGTTAAAGGTATAATAAAGGAGTTGTAATTTATCCAGGGTGTGAGCGTCATTTTCAATGGAAGTGTGTCTATCCCATTTTTCAGCACATGTCTCTTAATGTATAAAAAAGTAAAACCTGTTCGTCGTTCCTTATATGTCCAAACCGAATTGTGGTGAGCTCTGAATCCTGTATTTATAACCGATCCACTCTCATTTCTAAATAACGCGTCTGCATAAAACCCTTCAGCAGAAGTACGATTCTTCATTAAACATCTTTTATTAATGGATTTACAAGACACCTTTTCATGGGATTTCATTCCACTCTCCCCCACCATCAACTGACTTTATAAGTAGATATGTTTTAGAATTCAAACAATATGAAGTAGTTGCTGTATACTCTTTCTTAAAGATTCCGATCTCACGTTTATCATGTTCACGATGTTTCTGACAACAATCTCTAGGTAAATAGAAACCGCTTTCCCATTTAAAGTAACCATAATCATTACAATGTCCATAAAGCAAACTCAAAAACTCTTTCTTTCTTGACGGTTTCACACCATCGATGAGATCTTTCCCAGAAATCGACATATATAAACTATCCGTATCACAATGGGTTAATTCAAAGTCGCTTCTATCAATGAATTTAATTAGAAAGCAGTAATACCATTGTAAAAGAACCAACTTAGCGGTATTTAAAACAAAGAAACCGAGTTGCACTGGGATGTCTAAGCGAATTGATCGTTTACACTGCTCAATCTCAAAAATATCATCATCTAGTTCAGTCATATTTTTAAAGAGTTTTGAATTAACAGCTAATTTCGCTTTTTGAATAGAATTCACATATGAAATATTTGTATGCTTTGTCTTATCCATCAGGAGACTTCCGTAACTCGCATTACCCATAACCTTTGCTGTCTCTCCCTTAATTTGAAAATCGGGATTCGAATCTGATTCCCTACGTGAGTTTGTAATAAAATCACAAAATCCTCTAAAGCAAAACTCTAATTTCCACTCAACAACCTCCCAAATTTTTGTGACTAGAAGCCCCATACTAAGATAGAATTGTAATAGGTTAGTAGCTAGAAGTATACGCTCACCGCGCATTCCCCCCACCAAAAGTCGACGTGTATTCACAGGATCTTTTGAAACTTTCTTAAATGCAAATTGTCGCATAAGGGGACTCCACTCATTCAATGGAATGTCGACATTACAAAATATAGGAGCCATTTCTGAAAAGAATTCCTTAGGAGAGATCTCCTGCTCCTTCCCTTTAGGCCATACAGTGGGAACGCGAATATCCACCTCCACCATACCTGTTAGCTCCCCACTTTCAATCGCGTTCAGGATAGTTTCTAGAGAAACGCTGTGGGGATGTTTAATGTAGAATGGTGGGAGAAATTCATTTGCAGCTTGCGCTATGGAGTTATTCTCTCGCAAAAGCTTTTAAAACTCACATTCATAAAGCACCACCAAATTAAATCCACACTGTCGAATGTATTGTTCTCTAGCCAAAGTCTGAAGATGAGCCTCTTTCTGCTTTTTGTCTTTCGCTATTGATTCTGTGGTGACGGTGATGGAGGAGGGGATGTTGGAATGAAAAGAACACTCACTTGGTGGATGGCCGTGATACCAACACCCGTTAAACTCATAAATGGTGTGAGTTTCTCGACAGTAACCATCAGCGAAATAGGGTCCAATTTGAAACTCTTTTCCAGTGTTGATATTATGCTCAATTCTAATATTATTTGTCTGAGATTCCCAATTCATCCATTTATACATATCAAGATGTTTCCAGGTACACTGAGGTTTAAAGTTGTTTTCTAACTTTCGTCTAAAAGGAAACAAAACAGGAAGTTTTTGAGAGAGACAATATAGATACATCGCATTAGAGTCATAACCTTGTATAGAACGACAGGGTTTCTCAGGATTATTGCGTAGAACCGTCTCTCCCACCGTAGCATATCTTTTAAAGATTATACTCGGTCCTCCAAAAGCGCAAGTCTTAATCTTGGTATAAAGATCCGCATCTCGCTCACAAAAACTTGAAAAGAAGCATTCATTCTCTTTGGCGCACTGGAATAGCAATCTTCGTGCTATTCCTGGTGCGGAGATTGCAGTTTTCAATGGATCGATTCGCATAGATATATAAAATGCTAACATATTTTCTACAGCTGTAACACATGGTTTTGTATCTAGATTCGCATAGTAAATTAGGAAATCGCGAAAGGAAGTCATTCCCCGCTCCTTCCAAATGGATTGTAAATCATTATATTTCATGTGACCAGTCTTTGGTGAAGCGGAATTGCTATCACCTTTCCTTTCCCAGTCAAGGTATTCTTCCTCTAACACATTAACACTTTTGAGTTTAGAATAGAAAGCATCATATTCAGGGAGTGCGGGATGAGAAAGTTTTGAAAAGTCGGTTAACCACTCAAAAGGTAGATAACTCTTGAAATCGGGTGCTGAATAAGCGATGAGAAATTTTGAATAACTACTCCCGCTAGCAAGAAAAAGACTGATGTCTAAAAATGCGAACTTTTTGGTTACAATAGCACTGTATTGATTTGCTTTTTTAACAATATAGTTCAACTCACTCCCAAGTTTGAAGTGTTTGGGGAAAGCGGATCGTACAGCTGGAAGATCATATCTACTAGAGTTAAAACCGAGGCAAGGAAGGGTGATGCAATAAGTGTTAAACCGCTCCTTTAACCGTTCTATGGAATTCAATATTCGCAATCTTATCTTTTCAGCGCACTGTTCCCGAACGCAATAGGATGAAGGCGACGTCCTCATCAACGCTTTAGACGTTTCTCCTCCTCCTCCTCCACCTCCAGACTTCTTCTTCATAGGTGAGTTTTCTCCTAACTCCATATCATTCGCTTCAGTAGAGGAAGACATCTCTTCATTGGCATTATTATTATTATTATTATTAGTGAAGTTATAATTATTAGTGTAGTTATAATAATTATCTTCATCATTATCAACATCAATATCAACATCATCATCATCATCAGCATTAATATCATTAACAACCTCATTCTCCTCTTTAACTCTCACAATTGGAATATAGGAAGCTGTGGAGCTAGTAAGAGGTTGACTATAGGAAATACATAACTCATCTAGTTTCTTATGTATAGATTCCCAGCGAGTTTTTGATAGTGCTTTCAACGCTTCCTGTATCTCACTCAGGTAAATCTCCATCTTAGAAAGCAAGAGATTTAAATTTTCATCAATTATGCATTTAGGTTCTAAATAACCCGGAACATTTGAAGAAATGCTAACACAAATGGGTTTGTGCTCTGTACACCACTTTAACTTCCTTTGCTCATCATCATCATCATCATCATCTTCATCTTCATCATTTCCATTCTCACCAACATCTACACCAACACCAACTTCTAATTCTCTTTGCTGTTGGTGATGAATATTTGTGGTTGGTAGGAGACATTCAAAATCGTAAACCGCAAACCAGGGAAAGTTTTGCAAGTGAAGTTCGGTATCTATATTCAAACCATCTCGCAACTCCTCAAATATAGTTTTTGAAGGTGAATACATTCCTCCTGGATATATAAAACTGACCCTGTTCGCACAAACTTTCTCATGTCCTATGACTTTGTGTTTCAAAGAGAATAGTTTATCACAATTCCTGCAAGCATACTTGCTAGCATACGACTCCATATTCGAGATATAACCAAAATGTGAATTAAATAGATTAAGATTGAGGGGGAGGGAGTGAGAGGAGAATTGAGAGGAGTACAGAGATATGCATGAATCGTCTTCTCGCAAAGAGTAAACATTTATACTAACACTAAAGCATGATTCTAAATTTGGTAGATCTTCTAATGACATACCTGCAAAACTCCTTTTTTTATTCTTGTGGAATTCATTCCAAACCGGATTGAGGAAAAATAACCATTTGTCGCGTAGTTTCATAACTACACTCGGCAACTTATGTATATTCCTCTCTGTATGATAAGCTAAGCAATGAAAAAAACATAGTTGCTCTTTCCCGAGATTCGAATCACTAATTCCTTCCGCATCTAGGAAGTTATTTATAGATTTTTTTTTTTTTAATGAAATCTGGAAAAATAATGGAATTGGATCTTCCAATCACAAAAGATTTTCTAAAAACATAGTAATTGACATTAGTAATGTAAACCTTATGCCATTTGGAGTTCTCACCCACGGCTTGAATTAAACGCTCCACATCAATCTTTCTAATATGATCAAATAAGCTCAATAGATCGCCTAGGTTATTAACAGAGCGTGGAAAATTGAATATTGTTGAATTAAAATAAGCGGTAAAATAACTATATTCACCAGTTTCAATCGATTTCAAAATTAAACCAAAAGCAAAATTGATCTTAAATGAATTCTTTTCAAATTCATAAATACAACGAATATGTTCTTCTAATATCAAACTATCTCCAGTATAATCCGCCATGGGGAAATTATAGATCCCTCTAACCCTTCCAATATTGTGAGGCGCTAGAATAGTGTCACGATTTTCTGTATAAACCACTTGCAAAGGAATGTCAATTATCTCTCCTTCTCCCCAAGGTGGGGAGATATTTGAATCTGTTATCCATGGTTCTTGATGCGGTTGAGAACCTTCTGAAGTGTGAATCCATCTATGGGAAATCAAAAGACGCCATGATGCGAAAAGCTTACCACAATCTTCGCAAGTAATGGCGGAATGAGATTTTGAAACAGAATCAGGTTGGAATACTCCACTTGAATCTCTCTGTCTTTTAAAAAAGTTAGTTTTTTCATTCACACCACCACCACCTCCACCACCCACACCACCATCATCCACACCACCGACAGCAGAATATTCCTTTTTATCATCATCATCATCATCATTAGTAACAGTTCTCATGAAACGCGAAGAAGAAGAAGAAGATGGGGTGGGAGTTGTGGCATAATCAGCATGATATAACCGCATATGCTTATTGAGAAGTTTACTATTTCCAAATGCCGCAGAACATAGAGAACATTTAACGCAATGCTTCTTCATATGGTGCAATAGCTCCTTCATGTATGAATATTCCTCACCACATTCTCCACACTTATAACAAGAAGACCTTGTGGAATTGTCTTTCCCAATTTGTGAAATAGGAGGAGAAGAGGGAGAAGTGGGTGTAACTCTCCCAAGTTTACATCTATTCTCATGTCTTCTTCGACCAAACAGGGAGCGGAAAGTTTTACGACAGTGAATGCAAGCCAGCGATTGAAGCTCTGCACGGCAGGCGAATGCAAGTCGCTGATGCTTCGCCAAACTTGAAATAGACTTGAAGATCTTCGAACACGAGTCACACGAAAAATGCTGAAAGGATGAAGAAGATATATATTAAATACAAAATATTTATTATAACATATTTTTATTTTGAAAAACATAAATTTAAATAAGTACATAAATTAATCAAATATATATATATATATATATATATCATCCACATTTATCGTAAAAATAAATCATAAAATATGTATTACAACATATTTTTTATTTTGAAAATATCTAAATTTAAATAAGAACATAAATTAATCAAATATATATATATATAATAAAATAAATAAGATATGAGTAAACATACCTGATGTTTTCCCATGTTGTTCTTCGCTTAAATATTGCTGTTGTTCTTCGCTTAAATATTGATGCTACTTCATCAAATCTCTCTCACTAACTGATATGATGTTACCACGCTTCGAGTTTTCGGAGGGAGGGATTGTGGGGAAGCATTCTATTTTAGCGGGGCGGCGGATGCTATCCAACCCAGAAAATGTTCAATGACGTCATCGTTTGGGTCGGGTGGGGCGGCAAGATGGGGGGGCGGGGGCCGGGGTGGCGGCTGATATCCAACCCATAAAATGCTCAATGACGTCATCGTTTGGGTCGGCTGGGGGCGGAAAGATGGGGGGGTCGGGGTGGCAGATGGTATTCAACCCAGAAAATGCTCAATGACGTCATCGTTTGGGTCGGTTGGGGGCGGAAAGATGGGGGGTCGGAAAGATGGGGGGGCGGGGGCCGGGGGGGGCCGGGGTGTCGGATGATATCCAACCCAGAAAATGCTCAATGACGTCATCGTTTGGGTCGGCTGGGGGCGGAAAGATGGGGGGGTCGGAAAGATGGGGGGGCGGGGGTGGCGGATGATATCCAACCCAGAAAAGACTCAATGACGTCATCGTTTGGGTCGGCTGGGGGCGGAAAGATGGGGGGGTCGGGGTGGCAGATGGTATCAAACCCAGAAAATGCTCAATGACGTCATCGTTTGGGTCGGCTGGGGGCGGAAAGATGGGGGGTGACAGATGGTATTCAACACAGAAAAGACTCAATGACGTCATCGTTTGGGTCCGCTGGGGGGGCAAAAGGTGGGGGGTGGAATGATGGGGGGGTGGGGTGGAAGGGTGACTGATGATATCCAACAATGAAAATACTCAATGACGTCATCGTTTGGGTCGGCTGGGGGGGAATGATGGGGGGGGCAGGGTGACAGATGGTAGCCAAGGCTGAAAAAACTCAATGACGTCATCGGTTCGGTTCACACACACACACGCGCGCACACACACACACGCGCACACACACCCACACACACACACAATCATAGGTCATCTAAGGACAAACCAGTCATCTAAGGACAAAACCACCCACCCAACAACAAAATAAGGGTCATCTAAGGTCAAACCTACCCCCCCACCCTGAAAGAACGGGTCATCTAAGGTCAAACCTACCCCCCCACCCTGAAAGAACGGGTCATCTAAGGTCAATGGACTTCCTCGGAAGGGGTCATCTAAGGTCAATGGACTCTCTCAGAGCCAGGATTACGTAATTTTACGCTGAAAAGAACCCCACTATACTACTCCTGGCCATAATCGATTAACACGACCCGAGCGACTCCGGTCACCCGAGTCGTCAGAATTTCAAATCGAACACCGCGAGTAGAGTCGACAAATACACGTGCTGTGTGCAAAACGACCCGACCGCAGTAACCCACCTCTTGGCTGGGGTTTGCTAGGAGTGATGACGTCACATCTGTGCTGGTACCTGTAGGATAACAGCTACCAGTACAAGTCCTGCATGTCGTGTTTCGGGTGCTTTTTTTAAATAACCCAGATTGTCAGCTTATACAATCGTAAACTACTTTAAATCCAATTTTGTTGTACTTGTATTAGTTATTAAAAATAGATATTACGTTTTAGATTAAGTCAGCATTTTTTCCACCCCGAGCGTGGATAACCGTATTCGTTTATTCAACCCGAGTCTGTAGGATATGCGCATGCGCTAAAAAGTGGCTCGAGTGACCCGAGTTGAATAATCGATTACGCCCCTACTGTACTCACCCCCTCTGGCTCCACCCCCTCCCCCACAATTCACTGCCGCACACTACTTCCGTATTCACCCCTCCGTTCCCATTACCACCACGTAAACCACCCCATCGTCATACACTGCCACACACTACTCGTCTACTACCGCGGGGGCCAAATCGGTAGAGTGCATGCTCTCCGCATGGGAGATTGGGAGTTCGATTCCCGGTCGAGTCAAACCAATGACTTATACAATTGATACCTGTTGCTACCTAACCTAGCACTCAGCAGTAATAGGATAGGACAGGGACTGGTTAGCACAGTGTCAGGATAGTGTGATTGTGTGGGATATTGGGTGATGGTGCCGGCGACCTGGTCTCCCAGTGGGGCAGCACTATTAAAGTCGCTATGAGTGCACACTGTCACAAGTCGATGCCCATCCTGATATGACCTTAGATGTTGCCAGGACGCAAAACGCCAATAAACAACAAACAATCAATATTGGGTTGGATGCAAAGATGTCTATTGTTGTCCAAAGAAAGTAGACCACACCGGGTTTAGTGCGACAGCTTGCCGTCAGGTGGCAGCAGCACGACTGAGCGGCAACTGAAATACTGAATAGAACCTGTGACTGCTGAGGCATATGAGGTCAGAGTTTTGACACGCACGCAAAACTAATATAATATGTTCACACTTCAAATATTTCCTAAATTAGACATTTTAAATCTAAGTTACTTCAGGTGGATTATCAGGATCAGTGTAATATAATATATTTATCTGAAAAAAGAGACACATTCAAGACCATCGGACTATAAAACTTTAACTTTAAGCAGTCGGATGGAAGCATACATTTTCCAAACCGAAATGTTTACTTAGATTTAATTAAATATATCCAAATTAATTAGTAGCACATTTATTAAATATGTAATAGTCTGCACTGACCTCTCAGGCAAGGAGCCTCATAGACAGCTAGGCTTGGGTAGTGTGTTGATATCAGGGAGCCTAGGTGGTGTAATGGTTAGCACACTGGCCTGGAATGCAAAGAGATGGGGGTTCGAGTCCCGCTCTAGGTGCAATATTTCCCATTTTCATCACCCCCACGACACTGGTTGCTGTAACCATGATGCTGTACAAGCTATGTGCTGTATAGTTGTTGAACCTACCCTGTGTATGTAAGTGCGTTGCATTGCCTGTATGTATGTAATTGTAAGCATTAAAAGACTTACAATTCCAGGGGGACGAGTGTAGAGGTCTGCACTGACCTCTCAGGCAAGGAGCCGCATAGACAGGTAGGCGTGGGTAGTGTCTTGATATCAGGGAGCCTAGGTGGTGTAATGGTTAGCGCACTGGCCTGGAATGCAAAGAGATGGGGGTTCGAGTCCCGCTCTAGGCGCAATATTTCCCATTTTCATCACCCCCATGACAAATATTTTCTTGCTTCATAGAACGGAGAACCCACTGCATTTGCGATGGAACCCGTCCAAACGATAACGCATAGGCACAACCAGAACGGCTGCTGTGTATTTGCGGCGGATCCCATCAAACTATTAATGCTCAGGCCCGGCTGATCTGGCCAGCACAGAACGGCTGCTGCATTATCTAATACAAAAGATCTGAAAGTCAAAAACTTTCAAATGCACATATCTCACTCCATATGGTTCACTCCTTTTTACATTCAATAAAAAAACAATCAGTTTTCCTTTTATATACAGTGTAACAGACAAATTTCAAATGGATGCATGCAAAACACATGCGTGCGCATCCTCACATATGTTTAGACCGCCAAGGATATGCGTACTGCTCACATACGGTATGCATAGACACTATGTATATGGCAATGGCCTGAATTGAGACCAGCAATTATATGTGGCCTCTGTAGTCTAATGGTTAGGGTGTTGAAATTGTAATCTGAAGTTGTTGGTCTTGTGGGTTCAAACCCCATACAGTCCACTACTTTTTACATTCAACAACAAAAATATGTTTTCCTTCTATATGTGTTTCTGATTGAATTGTGCAATGCAAGTGTACTGAGATATATATATGTAACACCCTAACCACTAGACTACAGAGGCCACATGAGCTGGTTGTCTCAGTTCAGGCTATTTGTATATATATACAAGGTGTATGAATACATCCATGCATGTATATACCTTGTATACATACCTTGTATATACGACGTCATATATACAAGGTGTACGTATGCATGCATCCATGTATATTCCTTGTATATACCTTGTGTATATTGATGTATATACTAGTGCATATATAACATTTCTAAATATCGTGCGGTGGCCATGCAGTGACTTTAGGGTTGCCGTATGATGGCCACACAGCACATACATTTGATATATGCACTAAGTGTGTAGTATATATATATATGATACATACATACATATATCTTGTATATATGAGTCCTATACACAAATAGCCGGAACTGAGACAACCACCTACATGTGGCCTCTGTAGTCTAGTGGTTAGGGTGTTGAACTTGTAATCTTGAGTTGCTTGGTGTTGTGGGTTCAAACCTCATATAGTCCAAATTCAACATTCAACAACAAAAAAATGTTTTCCTTCTATTATGCCATGTAATTGTACTGACATATTTTACATTAAAGCAAATATAAAATCCTGTTTGAACTACTCTAAAGAAAATTGAAAATACCTCAGTTTTACTCTCCACTCACCCAGCTATCTTCACAACAACAGCTGTCACATGACCAATCTAGGTCACTCTACACCACCAAGTGGAAAAGTTCAGTACTAAGCATGCACCACCCTGTGGCACAAATTAGAACTGTTCCGACTTTGTTTGTTTTCCCGACCACCTATCCCTTTCCCCTTTAAGTCTATTTAACGGAATCTGTTACCAATGAGGCCTATGGTGTCCAGCATTTCTATACATATACCGAAGTAATTTAGTATGTTTTCACTTCAAATATATCTAAATCTTGCGATTTATACAGGGGGTGTAATGACGTCATGAGGCAACTTTCGGTGGATATATTGGATGACATACAGAAGGCTTGCAACTGCCTGCACTGTGGTTATTTACTGATTTGTTGGTTTATTTGTCACTGTTTTGATCAGTTTGGCTTCAGAAGTTGTTGCTAAAGTGCTGTAACTAAGCACATTGGATGTAAACTGCCCAGAACCTCCCATAACACAAGAAAACTCTGTTTTACTGCATCTGCATGCATTCACAACATGGCTAGGGAGGGTGCTCGTAATCCAAGATGGCAGCTCGCTGACCGCTGATTGCTAAGTAATGACGTCACGTGCACTCCCTCAATAATTAAATTTACTTAAAGTTGCATGGTCCGATGAAATATAATTTTGTCAAAATTAAAACAACTACTTACATTTGATCCTATATATCCAACTTAGATACTGGTGTAATAGCTAATGATTTGGGACAGTGTATACAGTATAACCAGTGAATTTATCAACTCACCCCTTTAGACACTCACTTTGAAACACCCATTATGCAGGGAGGCCATTAACCAACTAGGTCAATCTCATGACCTCATTAGCCTCCCCCCAACCAAGTAGGCCTGCTGTGCAGGGCCATAGAGGGGAAGGGGAAATGAGGTGGATGTGTCTGTGTGTGTTTATGTGTCTGTGTTTCCTGGCCTGACTTTACAGAGACACAGAGACAGACATACACACAAACATACACACACAGACAGATATGCACACAGACATACACACACATACACAGACAGATATACACACACATACCTACACACATAGATAGACTTGCACAGACAGCACACACAGTCACAGAAATACACAGACATGCACACAGCTAAAATACACAGACACACAGACACACATACACCCGACCTGACTTTGCAGAGAGAGAGACACACACACAGACACATAGACAGCCGCACACAGACAGAGGCAGACACACACATACATATATGCCCACACATATATACACACACATACATACACAGACAGACATACACATACAGACACACACACAGACACACACATACATACACACACATACACACCCAGACATAGACACACAGACATACACACGCATATATATACACACAGACACACACAGACAGACACACATAGATAGACACACACATACATACATGCATAGACAGCACACACAGACACATAAACACACAGACATGCACACACCTGACATACACAGACACACATACACCCAACCTGACTTTGCAGAGAGAGACACACACAGACACCCACATACAGAGGCAGATACACACACATACATTCACACACATACACACACACAGACACACACACATACAGACATACACAGACACACATACCAACACACACATACACACACAGACATACATACACATATATATATATACATACACACACAGACATACACAGACAGACAGCACACACAGACATAGAAACACACAGACACACATACACCCGACCTGCCTTTGCAAAGAGAGAGAGAGACACACACAGCCAGAGACACATAGACAGACGCACACAGAGGCAGACACACACACATACATACACATACCTACACATAGATACACACACATACAGACATACACAGACACATACATACATACACATACACACAGAAACAGACAGACAGAGACAGACACACACATACACATACACTCCCACACATACACAGAAACACACAGATAGACACACACAGACATACACACACACAGATACATACATAGACAGACAAACACACGCAGACAACACACACACATTATTTTTTGTTAAAAACCCTGAGTGCCATAGGCCTTTGGCACTAATCCGTTCCCAGAATGTGCCCATCCAACCAGAAATACCTACCTACAGTCCTGTCAGGTTCCAGGTCATCTCACATCACGTGGTCACTGCGAGATGACCATCTGGGTCATAGCCACAGGACTTTTGACAAGCTTGTCGAAATTATTTTTGGTTCTTTCAGCTCAGATTACTTCAAAACTAATCATCTTTAATCAAAATCACTCCGGACTAATGATTAGTAGCTTGTAACGATCAATTTGATATAGTTATCTAAAAAATAAGACAAAAATTCAAAGGCCATCGGACCATGCAACTTTAAAACCAAAGTCAGATAGACTATAATGATCAATCTGATATATTTATCTAAGAAAATATGACAGAAATTGAAATCCAACTTGAACTACTTTCACATATAACTACGCTGGAAATGAGAAAAGGGAAAAGGGAAATATCAGGCCACACAAATGGGTGGGAGACACAAAGAAACAATGTGTGCGTTTTCTCTACGTGGTTGTCATCTGTGGACAGCTAGCTCGTAGGCAGCCCGCTTGGTGGCGTTGTAAACGTGGACACGGACAGAGGTGACCTCGTGACCCCATGACCCAGTGACGCCGTGCTCCGTGTCATAGTTTGTACAGCGACACACCTTTGGTTTCTGGAGTAACCGTGAAGTTGTAAGCAGCTGAAGCCATGTATGATACTGTGTATGATACTGTGTATGATACTATGTATGAGTGTTATGTATGAGGCACATGCACAGAAGTTGTGTGAACAAAGGTGTAGCTCAAATGATGAAACTCTATCAAAGTACCATTATATATGTGTGTATATATATGCTTATATACAGTATATATAAACACAAACATATACATTTCACAATTTGAACTACTGTTTTATGAATGCACATACACATGCAAATAATTGTATATTATTTTCATATATATTATATTCCTATATATTTATAAGTAATTCAAATGGTAATCTGACAATGAAATGTTCCCGTGAGACGAGGTGGCCGAGTGGTTAAGGCGATGGACTGCTAATCCATTGGGCTCTGCCCGCGTGGGTTCGAATCCCATCCTCGTCGTACCTTTTCGTACTATAAATTATATCGTAACCGTCCCGTAATCTTAAAATAGAATTTTATTACAAACCTTGGCCTCAATTACAGCACGAACTTGGTTTAGTTTATTGGGACTTTACGTCCTAACAGCATCTAAGGTAGTATGACGAATAACCTCACTCCACACCTATAACTACGTGCTTCCAATGTTGAAGTTATTTGCCTATCGACAAACAAAGATTGAGATAAACTAATCTACAAAACTCCAGGAAAATAAGGAGGGCTCCTCATCTAGTGCCGTTTACAGATGAGTTAGGACTAGGTTGTGGGGGTGGCGGGCACATACAATGTGGGGGGGGGGGGGGACGTACAAATCTCCACAATACAGAGGAGCGTAGGGCACATAAAATAATGTTTTGGAATTGAAAGGCATTTTATTTGATCTACTAAGCTTAAGGAAATAACATTTCGTGCATATTAAAATTAGAACAGATAACACCGTAGCTTTAGCCTATGTAATTAGATATGGGAGGTACAGCCTCTTCAAGAGCCTCAGAGTAGCAAGGGATGTAACAATTGTTGGCTTTCCATAACTGGTGTTAATTAATATTCTTGAAGATTTGAATTTAAGTCAATTTAAAGATAATTTAGAATGGTCAAATGTATTGATATAATTAACGATTTCTCAAAGGGATCTGCTTCAATGTTAAATGCTAAATTACCCGTATTTCTATTCTAGGAACCAGATCCCTGGGCTTGGAGAAAAGATGCATTTTCTTTCTCATGGAAAGATGTTTTTGTGTATTGTTTTCCACCATGCGGATTAATCCCAGATCTGCTACAGACAATACATAGGAATAGAGCAAAGGCTTTACTATTCGCTCCTCATTGGATATGTCAAGGATTCTCCAAGAATTCTCCACATCCAAAGAACCCTAGACATTTTGTAGGGCAATGAGGCTGGAGGAAGCGTGTCGAAAATGAAGCAATAATGGCAACAAAGTTGAGGGTATCCCTTTTCTAGATTACTCCCGTAAGTGAGTCTGATTTAAGCGATACAGTTTTGCATTATTTCAAATTAATATTTTAGTTACACTAGAATTAAATTGAATGTTCAATTCAATCATTTATTTCATCTTCAGCATTATGGTAGTTACATAAATTGGTCCATAATAGGTACATACAAAAATAAATGGGAATAATATAGTTCAAGTAATAGTATGAATGGTGTGGTGTTACTTAGGTTCTTTCGAATCTTTCGAACTCGGAACCGGTGACCAGGGGCTCTACCACATTTATTATAAACAAATAATAGGATTAGCCTGATCACTGGTTTCCGTATATAGGGTATTCACGTGATGTCATCAACCGGATGCGCGGCCATTGTGGTGATATCAACCAGTAAACATCCCATAGAGTTTGCCTGTACGCGCAGTGCAAAACATCTATTTCATTCAAAATTAATAGAAATGCAGAACCCTAACTGTATAAATTTAATATAATCTTGTTGGTAAACATGGTTTTTATATGTGTACCAAGCGATTTCTTTCTAGGTCGTGTGGTCTTAGAGATATTTCACTTTTTCTGTATGAAGATTGCTCACGGCCATTGACAATCCATTGAGTTTGCCGGTCCGCGCAACGAAAAACGTCAGTTTGAGTCAAAATTAATAGAAATCCAGAACCCTACACATATAAATTTAATATAATCTTGGTGTTAAACTTGTTTTCTATATGTGTACCAAGCAATTTCTTTCTAGGTCGTATGGTTTTAGAGAGATTTCACCTTTTCTGTATGAAGATTGCTCACAGCCATTAACAATGCATTGGGTTCGCTGGTACGCACAACGAAAAACATCAGTTTTAGTCCAAATTAATAGAAATCCAGAACCCTAACCTTATAAATTTAATATAATCTTGTTGGTAAACATGTTTCTATACGTGTTCCAAGCAGTTTGTGTTTAGGTCATGTGGTTTTAGAGATATTTCACTTTTTCTGTATGCAGATTGCTCACTGCCATTGACAATGCATTGATCAGTGGGTTTGTTATTGTGGTTGTATCTCCACAATGGCCGCACTTCCGCTTAGCGTGACGTCAGTGCATACCCTATATATGTAAAATTATAACTGAAGGCATAGCTGGGGGTGGATGTAAGAAGGTGCTTGGATTTAGGAGGGAAACTAGTTCATTATTCCTTTAAATATGCTACAATATACTGATTCATTCTAGGCTGGCATGTGATCATCTCCCCTGATCACTGATTCCATGTTCGTAAGATCCAGAACAATATAAGTAATGTAGTATACTAAAGACAAGTCACAATCTGACACCATGTAGTATATGAAAGACAAGTCAACGCTTCGACATCCAGTGTGTGAGTGTTTATTTAGCCTCTCGCCACCCCCGAACCTGTGACGTCATTTCCCTGGTCACTCGCTATACGCACTGTACTTGTATATTACAAGTAATACCACAACGTATAAGTTTAAGGTAAGTGTAGTGTAACTAATATTACACCTCCTGATTCATATGTGGACACGTGTCATTGGTTCAGTATGAGGATTGACACTTCTATATGTGCACTGCTACAACTTACAAACCACTACCTGCCCTCATATGAACTCTGATGTTTCCAGGAGATGCATTGTAACAACCCCTACTCACTCGCTATCTGTCTCTACACATGCCTTCCATATTTTGCTGAATATATTGACTCTAGCATCAATCCCCATCCAGGTTGCATTCAGAATGGTCTGCTTAAACATTGATTCCGAAATTTAACACCAGATGGCGTGGCGGCGCAGGTGACCCCTGGAGACGGCGCCCAGAACCACTCGCTGCTGCTGAGAGAGCTGGCCTCCTCGGGCATCGCGGCCAACAAGAACCTGCTGCGCTGCTATGAGTGTCGCGAGCATTACCGCACCACCTACGACCCGCTCAACTCCCCCTGTCGCAACAACGTCACCCAGGTGTCGCTGCGGCTGTGCGGCCCCGAGCATGCGTATTGCAAGGTAGTTTGGAACTACTCATATTTATTTATTTAAAAAAGAAGTAAAAAGTCGAAAATCTCACCTGGGGCATTTTTCCTCTCTCCAAGTCTAATATTTGAGAATGATGTTGATAATCTTGGTGTAAAACAACAAAATATCTCTGACGATATCACCTTGTTTTTGTGCAATTTTAAGGGAGGGTCAGATTATTCATTATTGCTATTGATACTGTTAAATCATTACCACCACCACCACAACAACAACAACCCCCACCACCACACCACACCACCACCACCACACCACACCACCACCACCATTCCACCACCACACCACACCACTACCACCACCACCACCATCCCACCACCACACCACCACCACTACTACCACCACCACCATCCCACCACCACACCACCATCACGACTACCACCTCCACCATCGCTACAGCAACCACCACCACCACCATCCCACCACCACCGTTACTACCACCACCACCACTACTACTACCACCATCACCCCACCACCACCACCACCACTATTAATACTACTACCACCATCATCCCACCACCACAACCACAACCACCACCACTACTAATACTATTACCACCATCAATCCACCACTACCACCACCACTACCACCACCACTACCACCACCACCATGCCACCACCACCACTACTACCACCACAACCACCAAGCCACCATTACTACTACCACCTCCACCACCACCACCACAGCAACCACCATTACCATCCCACCACCACCGCTACTACCACCATCACCACTACTACTACCACCATCATCCCACCACCAACACCACCACCATTACCACCACCACTACTAATACTACTACCACCATCATCCCACCACCACCACCACTACCACCACCACTACTAATACTACTACCGCCACCATCCCACCACCACCACCACTACCACCACCACTACTAATACTACTACCACCATCATCCCACCACCACCATTACCACCACCACTACTAATACTACTACCACCATCATCCCACCACCACAACCACAACTACCACCACCACTACTAATACTACTACCACCATCATCCCACCACCACCACCACTACCACTACCGCCACCACCATCGTCACTACCGCTATCATCGCCCTCCCCACCACCCTTTTCATTATTATTACGGGGTTAAATAACAATATTTATTAAGTCACAATCAATATGTCAATGGGATTCCAAGATGTGTTGTATTCAAGTAAAACCAATATGCATGTGCTTACAATTACCATTTCAGCTAATTTTACAACATGTGAACAAAACCACATTCTACATGGATTTAAAAGAGAGTGTGTTTCTCAGTGAACTGCATGGCTGTTGAAGACGTGATCACGTTGTGCGCTTAATTAACGTGGGTCACACCCGTTAATTAATAGCTTTAAACAAATAGAAGTAATACTTGTTTGCTCTAATTAAGACTTGGTATTGTTATGTATACACATATTCTGTAGGTCACTCAAGGGCATGCCTTCTGTGATGACAGTGTAATCACATACTCTCTCCTAAGTCGTCAGAGTTATCAAATTTAGTTCCCACCTCAATATAACACTTAAATTTGATAGACCTGCCTACACGGAGAGAATTATCACATCATTATAAAATTATGTAAGACGCATTAATTGTCTACATCCGCCTTTCTAATTCTATGTTAATAAACGAAAAGGGGGAAAAAGAGATACCAATAAAACTCCTTAAATTTGCTCTACAATATATCAAAGCAGACATGTCATTGAGTATTTTTTAACACGCATACTAGAATGATCGGTTCTCCACTAGATATATGGCATAGCGTTGGTCTCTCAGTTTCGCATTTTGTCCCAAGTAAATACAGTAAACGCAGACCGAGCCGCATCGCGTTCCATATACTCTGGAATACCGCCGCCCGCGCGTGCATTTCCGACAGTGGCTTATTGAACACATTCGTAGACATTGCGTCAGGTAATGACTAGCAGCTGTACGTCTAGCACTCCCGCCAAGTTGCATGCTGGGATAGGTGGGTTGCACCGGAAGTGGCGTAGTGCTCTCCGATGGCGCCCTCTGATGGGGCAGCCGGCAGCATGGAGGCATTGCACCTATAGGTAAGCCAATCACCACATCTTGTTGCTTTTAAACCTATTTTAATAACAAGTAATAATTACCATCTAATCTATTACTGCATTTATCACACTTTCCGTTAGGCATACTTTGAATGCGTTGATTGTGCTTCCTTGTTTCCGCTAAATGTACTTAGCTTTTGGTATTTACGTCAGTTCCTGAAATGAGGAAAACGCACCTAGTGGTGTCTGGTACTTGTCTTCTAGCAGCACCAGATAAACTCCCACCCCACAATGCACGGCCCCAGTGCGACACGACCTGCTATGAAGATATGCACGTTTATTAAGAACTGACACTTCTCAGTTGGAGTTGGCGAATATAACAACCCTTCTTCCATGGTAGCAGGGGTGACGTGGCTAACAGCATGACAGTGCTCTCGCTGTTGGGCACGTTCTGATGGCTTTCGTGGCCATAGCTAGGTCATTTATCGGAGAAGAACGCTGACGTGTCATATTCTTTACTAAGTACTGTACAACCAGAATAGTATTGACATTTCAGTTTGAAGAAACACAATGTCTGCACACTGACACTGTACAACTGAGCAGGGAGACCCGGGTGCAAGCCGCCCAGAACACAGAGGGCTCGACCAAATTAATGTCCTTTTTGGGGTAAATCAACCTTTGACGACAAAGCATGCGCAGCCATGTGTTACCCACAACATTACTTCTCGCCGCTTTCACCAGAGAGCGGGTTGTTGGTTGAAATCTTCTATTAAGAGCATTTCCACAGAATATACTGCACAGTAAGCGCCTACCCACACCGATGCCAGATGAATCTCATAGCATATATATATATATATATGTATATATATATATATATATATATATCTATATATATTGTTTGTATGAGCAACACGCAGTTAACAAGCGTCTTCTGTAGATCGAACCGGATCGGTGCCAGTTCAGTGCAAAATGCAAATATGAAAATATGAAAATGCTGTTCAATACACATTGGAAAGAAGATTACTGTAGACACAATTTGTACAGCTTAATTTAGGTCAAACACCGTGTCGCAGCCTCTGTGGCGCAATGGATAGCGCGCCGGACTTCTACGTGGTTATGGGACATCCGGAGGTTGTGGGTTCGAGTCCCACCGGAGGTGTATTGTTTTTGGTTTGCTATAGTGATTACGGCCGAGTCCTGGCGAGTCATTGCCCTATTCTTGTACTATATAGTAGTATATAATAGAGTAGTACAATGCCGAGCGTCAAACTATCTAGCAACAAATGTCAATTTTGAAGGTCATTGTTTTATATTTATTTAAACACAGATATATATATAATATATATATATATACATAGATAAATACATACGTATATATATTAATAATACTTACATGCACACATACGCACATCTACATATACAATTTCATACTAAATTATTTACCCAGTAAATTCATAATTCATTTAATATTAGCAGATGATTTTGAATATATAAATAACTATATATAAATATATTAAAAAATATATATATATATAAATATATATACATATATGGATTGGCGATAAGATGAAGACCCGTTATCGCGTGTAATAAGATCTGGAGTGCCCCTCCCCCCTACCTAGGCGCGTGTGTGTGGGGGGGGGGGTCCGGTGTCGCAGTTTCAGCTCCCAGCAGTTGAAGTTCCCGCAAAAGCATCTGCGCATGCGTCAAAGCATTGTCTGCGCATGTGTCAACATCAGCCCGATTTAAACCATCGCCGATTGCTGCAAATGGCTGTCACTATAGTGTCAGTGTGACTAACCTTATAAATTTAATATAATCTTTTCAGTAAACATGTTTTCTATATGTCTACAAGCGATTTGTTTCTAGGTGGTGTGGTTTTAGAGATATTTCACTTTTTCTGCATGAAGATTGCTCACAAACATTGACAATGCATTGAGTTTGGCGGTACACGCAGTGCAAAACATTATTCAAAATTAATAGAAATCCAGAACCCTAACCATACCAATTTAATATAATCGTGTTGGTAAACATGTTTTCTATATGTGTACCAAACGATTTGTTTCGAGCTGGTTTGGTTTTAGAGATATTTCACTTTTTATGTGTGAACATTGCTCATGACCATTGACAATGCGCAGACGATGCCGTTAGATGTTGACGCATGCGCAGAAGCAATTGTGGGAACTTCAACTGCTGGGAATTGAAACTGCGACACCGGCATGCACCGCTCAACACCCCCCCCCCCGCCGAAAACTGCCAAGTGCCAGTCAAGGTAGCAATACTTACGGATATTATACATTTTCGTTTGACATAGCTCTGGATAGAACCCACGACCTGCCACACAGGAAGCGGGTCCTATTTAATCCACTTCCCATTGAAGCTCCTCGGCAGATAAATAAAGGACAAGTGTGAACAGAGAATGTAAGAACAGTGCCAACAACAAACAGTCGGGACACCACTGTGCCGACCTGTGGATGCCCTTTGCTGTGTGGCTGACCTTTTTGCACTGAGTGGATGACCGTGACGCCCTGTGGATGCCCCTTGCTGTGCGGCTGATCTTGTTGCAATGAGCAGATAACCGTGATGCCCTGTGGATGCCCTTTGCTGGGCGGCTGACCTTGTTGCACTGCATGGATGACCGTGACACTCTGTGGATGCCCTTTGCTGTGCAGCTGACCTTGTTGCACTGCATGGATGACTGTGACGCCCTGTGGATGCCCTTTGCTGTGCAGCTGACCTTGTTGCACTGTGTGGATGCCCGTGACGCCCTGTGGATGCCCTTTGCTGTGCGACTGACCTTTTTGCACTGTGCTGATGACCATAATGCCCTGTGGATGCCCTTTGCTGTGCGGCTGCCCTTGTTGCAATGAGCAGATTACGGTGATGCCCTGTGGATGCCCTTCGATGTGCAGCTGACCTTGTTGCACTGAATGGGTGACCATGACACCCTGTGGATGCCCTTTGCTGCACGGCTGACCTTGTTGCACTGAGCGGATCGCCGTGAACATGCCATGCAGTCATTGTAAGACGAGGTGGAGAACGTGGAACCCATCAACACGGCCTCACACCCTGCACACTGTCGGCCTGCGGTTCAGTTTTTTTGTTTTAACTTTCACTTAGATATTCTCAGTTGTCTCAAGCGTAACTGGTAATATCTTCAAGAAAACAGGTTTTGACATTATTGCTAAAATTCTGATTTAATGGCAAAGGAGGCTGTGTGTGATAGATCTCACATTAATAATATATATTGACGTGCTAGCTATAGACTAGCCATTATTCAAATCAACGTCCACTTCATCTGATATAATATCACACCTACAGGAACCTGGCCCCGGCAGGCACGTACACACACCTCCACCAACCCCCGCTTGAGGCACTTTTCCAATTCAAAGATCAGGTGGCACAAACTCCACCCACAATCATTATGCAACTGGTAGCCATCAACAACAGCATTCGGCAATGTTAAAGTGCTAATCACCAGGAACTTACTTTTATTATCTAATGCATGATCAAATAAAATAATGTAAAATAAAACAATAAAACAAAGAATATAACTAACCCAGTCTAGTGAACTTGTGACATGATCTGATTTATGCTGTATATTATACAATGCATTTAAATAGCTACTGGACAGAGTGACCAAGTGGGTCATCATCATCATCATGCTGTCGGTCGCGATGCGACAAAGACTGCTTTCATTACTTGACTGCCGCTCTCCATGTAGCTCTCTGCTGTGAGAGTGATGTCCATGAGTCGGTCTTAATGTCTCTCAGCTTCAGGTTTCTCTTGATTTTATCCTTGAACCGGAGACGAGAGCGCCCTCTCTTTCTGTAACCAGAAGACAGTTGAGAATAGAGGATCTGCTTTGGTAGCCTGTCTGATGACATCCTCATGAGGTGTCCAGTCCACCGGAGATTCTTTTTGATCAGAAGATCTTCCATAGAGGGCAGCCCCATCCGTTCGAGTATTTCCTTATTTGTCACTTTGTCCTTCCAGGTTAGCCTCATGATTGAACGCAGATGTCGCATCATGAAGGCATGCAGCTTTTTCACCTGTCGTCTGTACACTGTCCAGGCCTCGGCTCTGTATAGTAGGGTGGATAGCACGATTGCACGGTAGATCTTGCCTTTGACCCGAATGGACACATGGTGGTTGTTCCAGAGTCTCTGGCGTAGTCGGCTGAAAGATGTGCTAGCCTTGGCCATCCTCCTCTGTATTTCAGCATCAATGCGTCCATCACTTGATATAGTGCTTCCAAGGAAGGTGAATTCCGGAACAGAGTTCAGCTTGTTTCCATCAACCATGATATCCTGCTCTCGGATTCTTGTAGAGTTGGGTTGGTACAGCACCTCCGTCTTCTTGATGTTAATCTTCAGGCCAAATTCTGTGATGCATCGGAGAAAGCGTCCACTATTTTCTGGATCTCTTCAGCAGAGTGGGCAACCAGTGCACTGTCATCTGCGAATAGCAGCTCTCTCACCAGTACATTTCATGAAAGCTGCCTGCAAAAGTGTTGAAGTGCTGCTGGCTTTTGCAAGTTACCAGCCGCACTCTCTCGGGGAGCAAATAGAGGTTTCACACTGGCAAGAACATGTCCAGACAGGCGCAAAACTATTTGTCCCTGCAGTGGCTGGTCGGAAGATGTTGGGAGTTCCATACATCAACCGCCCTTAATGCTGCCACAGTGACATGGTTTTCTGTTCAGGGTTTGCTCCCTTCGCCTTCGGTTCTGTCAAGAACCTGTACCACAAGGCAGTGGTTTCACACTGGCTACACAAGTGGGTAGAACGCTGGTTTATCATGCGGGAGGACATGGGATCAATCCTTGACCGAGACCAAAGACATACTCGTTTCTACATGGTCTGGCGCTCAGCATTACTAACATAGGTCAAGGACTGCTTGGCTAAATGTCAGGATAATTTGACTGAGTGAGATATCGACGTATGGTGATTGTGGCAATGCAAGTCGATTAATCATCTTGATATTACATCATATAGTTTGAGGACGTAAAACCCCACCCATTCACGGTCTGGAACCATGCAGTGTGGCACACACCTGAATTTTTAGCCCTATCTTGCCTCCCCCCCCCCTCCCATAAAACAAAAACAAAATGAGCTGGAGAAAGAAGGAACAAGTATTCCAAAGAAACTCATGGTGTCTGGTCCTTTAAGAAAGAAGGAACAAGTGTGCAAAAGAAACTCACAGCGTCTGGTCCTTTAAGAAAGAAGGAACAAGTGTGCAAAAGAAACTCATGATGTCTGGTCCTTTGAGAAAGAAGGAACGAGTGTGCCAAAGAAACTCACAGCATCTGGTCCTTTAAGAAAGAAGGAACAAGTATGCCAAAGAAACTCACGCAATCTGTCTGGTCCTTTGAGAAAGAAGTAAAAAGTGTGCCAAAGAAACTCAAGGCGTCTGGTGCTTTGAGAAAGAAGGAACAAGTCTGCCAAAGAAACTCACAGCATCTGGTCCTTTGAGAAAGAAGGAACAAGTATGCCAAAGAAACTCACGCAATCTGTCTGGTCCTTTGAGAAAGAAGTAAGAAGTGTGCCAAAGAAACTCAAGGCGTCTGGTGCTTTGAGAAAGAAGGAACAAGTCTGCCAAAGAAACTCACAGCATCTGGTCCTTTGAGAAAGAAGGAACAAGTATTCCAAAGAAACTCACGGTGTCTGGTCCTTTGAGAAAGAAGGAACAAGTGTGCCAAAGAAACTCATGGCATCTGGTCCTTTGAGAAAGAAGGAACAAGTGTGCCAAAGAAACTCACGGCGTCTGGTGCTTTGAGAAAGAAGGAACTTTGAGAAAGAAGTAACAAGTGTGCCAAAGAAACTCATGGCATCTGTTCCTTTGAGAAAGAAGGAACAAGTGTGCCAAAGAAACTCACGGCGTCTGGTGCTTTGAGAAAGAAGGAACTTTGAGAAAGAAGTAACAAGTGTGCCAAAGAAACTCATGGCATCTGTTCCTTTGAGAAAGAAGGAACAAGTGTGCCAAAGAAACTCAAGGCGTCTGGTGCTTTGAGAAAGAAGGAACAAGTGTGCCAAAGAAACTCACGGCATCTGTCTGGTCCTTTGAGAAAGAAGGAACAAGTGTGCCAAAGAAACTCAAGGCGTCTGGTGCTTTGAGAAAGAAGGAACAAGTCTGCCAAAGAAACTCACAGCATCTGGTCCTTTGAGAAAGAAAGAACAAGTGTGCCAAAGAAACTCACAGCGTCTGTCTGGTCCTTTGAGAAAGAAGGAACAAGAGTGCCAAAGAAACTCACGCCATCTGTCTGGTCCTTTGAGAAAGAAGGAACAAGTGTGCCAAAGAAACTTACGGCGTCTGTCTGGTCCTTTGAGAAAGAAGGAACAAGTGTGCCAAAGAAACTCACGGCGTCTGTCTGGTCCTTTGAGAAAGAAGGAACAAGAGTGCCAAAGAAACTCACGCCATCTGTCTGGTCCTTTGAGAAAGATCTGGACTTTGAGAAAGAAGGAACAAGTGTGCCAAAGAAACTCACGGCGTCTGTTCCTTTGAGAAAGAAAGAACAAGTGTGCCAAAGAAACTCACAGCGTCTGTCTGGTCCTTTGAGAAAGAAGGAACAAGAGTGCCAAAGAAACTCACGCCATCTGTCTGGTCCTTTGAGAAAGATCTGGACTTTGAGAAAGAAGGAACAAGTGTGCCAAAGAAACTCACGGCGTCTGTTCCTTTGAGAAAGAAAGAACAAGTGTGCCAAAGAAACTCACGGCGTCTGTTCCTTTTGACTTGCATTAAACGGTCAGTGATCCCTAGCCAGGTTCTACTTTCGTTACGAACATATACATATGATTAAAAGGTGAATAAATTAAGAAAGCCCATCCAGCAAAGTGTGCTTCCAGCGTGTTGGTGGGGACGGGTCACCAAGGCGAGCCGGCCACCTGGCACTGCTACAGTGCCAGCCGCCATGTTGTGCTAACCTACGAATCAGTACGATGTTATGCAATATATCCTACCTGCACACATTTTGAAAGCCATTGGTTTGACTCGGCGGGGATTTGAATCCCAACCTTCCAGTAAGCGTTCATTGGGCGTTCCTCGGGCAGAAGGCGCCACCAGCTCCACTCCACCCCTACACCCCACCAGGCTTTCTCAGTGCCCGACGGTCCGGTAGGTGTCGCGACAGGGGTGCGAGCAGTTTGGCGGGAGAGTTCATTGCCATCAATCATGCTTTGTGTCTCACGCTGTCTGCCTCCTAATTTCCCGCTATGCAGCCGGCGCCACCCCCCCACACCCCCCCTCCCTCCTCCCCCCATCCCCACACCTCCCCCATTGGCCCACCCCATCCCACCGGATGCGACAAAAGCCGTTATTGTTGGCCGAGACCGTCGAGGCGGGGGTGGTGGCGCCACCTCGCGTGAGAAATGATTGTTACATTGACACGTGACCTGAATCCGCATGTTACGTTACAGAACGGTTGCGCTTTCATCTAGTGGTCAGTGTTTTTCAAAACGCCCCGTCATTTCGTACTTCCGCTCAAGCAGCCTGCGTGCCGCTTCCGCGGCAATTATGTCCGGTTGAAGAAGATTTCGCGGACGAAAATCAGGAGTAAAGAAATTCCAGGAATTCAGATCATAATAGACGTGTGTGTTAACTGTTATATTCTTATTACTCGTTTGGTCAAGTGGTTACATCGTCTGCCTCCCCTGCTGGGGTTATGGCATCCATCTTGTCGAATCAATCCTGGCTGAGTCAAGCCAAAGACTTACAAACTTGACGTTTGGCACTACTTTGCCTGGTGCTCGGCATCAATAGGACAGATACTGAGATAGGGCAAGGACTGTTACTAGTGTTAGCTCAATAACGATAAGGTGACTGTAGCTGTCTGGTACCCGGCGTTCTGCTGTGTGTGGCAGAAGCCCTTCGGTACCTGGCGTTCTGCTGTGTGTGTGGCAGCAGCCCGCCGGTACCTGATGTTCTGCTGTGTGTGTGACAGCAGCCCGTGGGTACCTGGCATTCTGCTGTGTGTGTGACAGCAGCCCGTGGGTACCTGGCGTTCTGCTGTGAGTGTGACAGCAGCCCGTGGGTACCTGGCGTTCTGCTGTGTGTGACAGCAGCCTGTGGGTACCTGACATTCTGCTGTGTGTGTGGCAGCACCCCTTGGGCACCTGGCGTTCTGATGTGTGTGTGTGACAGCAGCCCGTGGGTACCTAGCGTTCTGCTGTGTGTGTGACAGCAGCCCGCTGGTACCTGGCGTTCTGCTGTGTGTGTGACAGCAGCCCGTGGGTACCTGGCGTTCTGCTGTGTGTGTGACAGCAGCCCGTGGGTACCTGGCGTTCTGCTGTGTGTGACAGCAGCCCGTGGGTACCTGGCATTCTGCTGTGTGTGTGGCAGCACCCCTTGGGTACCTGGCGTTCTGCTGTGTGTGTGACAGCAGCCCGTGGGTACCTGACGTTCTGCTGTGTGTGACAGCAGCCCGTGGGTACCTGACGTTCTGCTGTGTGTGTGACAGCAGCCTGTGGGTACCTGGCATTCTGCTGTGTGTGTGACAGCAGCCTGTGGGTACCTGACGTTCTGCTGTGTGTGTGACAGCAGCCCGTGGGTACCTGACGTTCTGCTGTGTGTGTGACAGCAGCCCGTGGGTACCTGACGTTCTGCTGTGGGTGTGGCAGCAGCCCGCCGGTACCTGGCGTTTTGCTGTGTGTGTGACAGCAGCCCGTGGGTACCTGGCGTTCTGCTATGTGTATGACAGCAGCCTGCTGGTACCTGGCATTTTGCTGTGTGTGTGACAGCAGCCCGTGGGCACCTGGCGTTCTGCTGTGTGTGTGACAGCAGCCTGCTGGTACCTGACGTTCTGCTGTGTGTGTGGCAGCAGCCTGCTGGTACCTGGCGTTCTGCTGTGTGTGTGACTGCAGCTTACTGGTACCTGGTATTCTGCTGTGTGGTGCAGCAGCCCACTGGTACCTGGCATGCTGCTGTGCGTGAAGCTGGGCCGGTGTCACAGTTTGAGCGCCCTGCCAGTTTGAGCGCCCTTCTGTTGCTTCTGCGCATGCGCAGATAGAGACAACATTAAAACCACCCTAACTATCACATTGTGATGTGTGATGCTTTGAAATCAAATTTCTCTTGTTTCTATTAAATAGTTCAGATCTTTCTCTACAATTTCACATTCAGCTTTTTTTTTATCAGCCAATTGGAAGTTCTTGAATATATTTTGCGAAAATAGTTTTTGAGGCCATGATCTGGTTAGGCTAACACTGGCACTGACACTCAGAATATCCCAACTTTCACTATTATCTCTGTTTTAATACTTTCAGAGTAAATTGCTCTTAGGTTACAATAAATACTTCAGATCTTCCTCTTCAATTGCACATTAAGATATTTTTAATCGATCCAATGAAGGCTTTTAAATCTATTTTTACAAAAAAAGTATACAACCACTGGCAGGGCACTCAAACTGGCAGGGCGCTCAAATTGTGACACTGGGCTAATTGTTGGTCCCGCTGCGCGTGTGAATCGAGGGAGCCGTACGCACCACTACGTACTTACAACCGACTATCTAATGTAGCAGTCACACTACGACGATAAGGGAGGGACGACAGCCCGGCGGCTGGGATTTTGTGAAATCAGGACGGCATATGCAAATTCGGGCTAAGTTGGACGACAATCGGACGACTTCCGGACGACAAACGGGCCGACAGCGGGACGATAGTGTCTGTCTCTGTGTGTGTGTGACTGTGTCTCTGTGTGTGTCTCTATGTGTGTGTCTGTGTCTCTGTGTGTGTATCTGTGTGTGTCTCTGTGTGTGTGACTCTGTGTCTGTGTGTGTGTCTCTATGTGTGTGTCTGTGTCTCTGTGTCTGTGTGTGTCTCTGTGTTTCTGTATCTGTGTGTGTATCTGTGTGTGACTCTGTCTCTGTGTGTCTCTATGTATGTGTCTGTGTCTGTGTGTGTGTTTCTGTGTGTCTGTGTGTGTGTCTCTGTGTGTGTCTCTGTGTCTGTGTGTGTCTCTATGTGTGTGTCTGTGTGTGTCTCTGTGTGTGTCTCTGTGTGTGTCTCTGTGTTGTTGTGTGTGTGTCTCTGCAACAGAGACACCAAGACACAGAGACACACACACACAGAGTGAGAGTGAGTGTGGGTGTGGGTGTGGGTGTGAGTCTGAGTGTGGGTGTGGATGTGGCTGTGGATGTGAGTGAGAGTGTGAGTGTGAGTGTGATAGTGAGTGTAATAGTGAGTGTGAGTGTGATAGTGAAGTGTGATAGTGAGTGTGAGTATGAGTGTGATAGTGAGTGTGATAGTGAGTGTGAGTGTGATAGTGAGTGTGATAGTGAGTGTGAGTGTGATAGTGAAGTGTGAGTGTGATAGTGAGTGTGAGTATGAGTGTGATAGTGAGTGTGATAGTGATAGTGAGTGTGAGTGTGATAGTGAAGTGTGAGTGTGATAGTGAAGTGTGAGTGTGATAGTGAAGTGTGAGTGTGATAGTGAGTATGAGTGTGATAGTGAGTGTGATAGTGAGTGTGATAGTGAGTGTGAGTGTGATAGTGAAGTGTGAGTGTGATAGTGAGTGTGAGTGTGTGTGGTTTATCACACACACAGAGACACAGATACACAACAGAGACACACACACACAGACACACACAGACACAGAGACACACACACAGACACACACAGCAACATAGACACACACACATAGACACACATATACACACATACAGACACACACAGAAACACAGATATACACACAGAGACGCAGAGACACACACATAGACACAGACACAGAGACACAACAGAGACACACACAGAGACCCACACACAGACACAGAGACACACACACAGAGACACACACAGAAACACAGAGACACACACACAGAGACACACACACAGACACACATACACACATATAGACACACATAGACACACATATACACAGACACACACATAGACACAGACACAGAGACACACAGAGACACATACATGGAAAGAGAAGCAACTACAGCTTAACGACAAGACGACAGTGCCGCGACAGTGCCACCACAGTGCCGCGACAGTGCGACAGTGCCGCGACAGTGCCGCGACAGTGCCGCGACAGTGCCGCGACAGTGCCGCGACAGTGCCGCGACAGTGCCGCAACATCGGCTGTCGTCGAAGTTTTTCAACATGTCCAAAACACCTACGACAACCCGGCGACAGTCGAAAAAGAGTGGAGAAACTGGAGGTGTCGCGCAGGTGTCGCGGCGACACCTGCGCAACACCTGCACGACACCTGTGCGACACCTGCGCGACACCTGCGTGACACCGGAAGTCGCTGTCGCAGAGCTGTCGTCGCCGCTTGTCGTCGTAGTGTGACTGCTACATAACATGACCGCAGCTTGTCGGGCCGACTTTGTGGTAGTCGATTCCCATTCGTATGTTACGTGCATTATAGTATATGGGGTTTGATGACCGATTATTGACATAGGTGAAGGCCAGGTGCAGCGGGGGGAGGTGGTGCGGGGGGAGGTGTGGATTGGGGGAGGTGTGGAGCGATGGGGAAGGTGGGAGCGGGGGGCAGGTGGGGCGTGGGGGAGGTGGAGCCGGGGGGAGGTGGAGCGGGGGGAGGTGGAGTGGGGGGAGGTTGGTGCGGGGGAGGTAGGGGTGGGGGGAGGTGGCGCGGGGGCAGGTTGGGGTGGGGGAGGTGGAGCGGGGGAGGGTGATGGAGCAGGGGGAGGTGGGGTGGGGGAGGTGGAGCAGCGGGAGGTAGGGGTGGGGGAGGTGGACCGTGGGTGTGGGGGAGGTGGAGTGGGGGAGGGTGGGGGTGGGGGAGGTGGGATCCGGGGGTGGTTGGAGCGGGGGCAGGTGGGGAGGTGGGGGGGAGGTGGATCGGGGGGTAAGGTGGGGGTGGGGGAGGTTGGAGCGAGGGAGGGTGGGGGAGGTTTGGAGCGACGGAGGTGAGCTGGGGGAGGTGGGGTGGAGGAGTTGAAGCGGGGGGGAGGTTGGAGGTGGGGGATGCGGAGCAGGGGGAGGTGGAGCGAGGGCAGGTGGAGCGGGGGGCATGGTGGCGGAGGTGGAGCGGGGGCCGAGGTGAGGTGGAGGAGATGGAGAGCGGGGGGAGGTGGGGGTGGGGGAAGAGGTGGAGCGTGGGGAGGTGGGGTGGGGGAGGTGGAGGGGGGAGGGGGGGAGGTTGGAGCGGGGGGAGATGGAGCGGGGGCGGTGGGGGGGTGGGGGAGGGAGGGGGTGTGGAGCGGGGTCAGGTGTGGGGTGGGGGAGGTGTGGCGAGGGCTGGTGGAGCGGGGGGCTGGTGGGGAGGTGGAGCGGGGGCAGGTGGTGCGGGGGCAGGTGGGGGTGAGGGAGGTTGTAGCCGGGGGCAGTGAGGGTGGGGAGGTGGGCGGGGGCAGGTGGGGGTGGGGGAGGTGGAGCGGGGGCAGGTGGAGCGGGGGCAGGTGGGGGTGGGTGGAGCCTGGGGAGCAGGTGGGGTGGGGTGAGGTGTGTGGCGGGGGCAGGTGTGGGAGGGGGGCAGGGAGCGGGGGGGGAGGGGGGGGTGGGGGTGGTGGAGCGGGGGCAGGTGGGGGTGGGGGAGGTGGAGCGGGGGCAGGTGGGGGTGGGGGAGGTGGAGTGGGGGAGGTGGAGTGGGGAGGTGGAGCGGGATGTGTGTGCGACGGTTGATCGATAGGTGTGAAGCAGGTGAGGTCATGTTAGCCGTGCCCCTCATAGACCGAGAAGCCCACCAGACCCAGCATTGCCCCACAAGGGGATGTTGGGCTCGTGGTGCGTGCAGGGTCCTCTCCCAACCACTCACACACGGCTTCGTCACACGGCCTAATCTTTTTCAACGGGCATTATTCATCCAGTGGACTCCGTCCTGCTCATTTCGTGATGTGCGATCTGATTGGGCAGACAAGGGAGCATGTTTCAAGAACAGATCCAACATAGCCTCATTTACCGTAGGCCCTGTTGTCGAGTGGATGAGTGTGGATCACGATCCGATAATTGGGCACTATAAGTACTGCTATATAATTAACCCAATTAAATGCATATTCTGCAAAGGAACACTTTGTGGGCCCGTGAAGGCGGGTAGAAGTGGTACTATAACGACGATAATAAATGGAGACCGATGTCAATTCTTAACTAAATTACCACGTTTACAGTCTTTATGAGATCACAGATTTGAAGGAAATCATGTTGTATGCCAGCCACCCGGTTTTATTCTGTGAGCATACACAACGATCACAGATTTGAAGGAAATCATGTTGTATGCCAGCCACCCGGGTTTATTCTGTGAGCATACACATCGATCACAGATTTGTGAGGAAATCATGTTGTATGCCAGCCACCCGGGTTTATTCTGTGAGCATACACATCGATCACAGATTTAAAGGAAATCATGTTGTATGCCAGCCATCCGGTTTATTCTGTGAGCATACACAATGATCACAGATTTGAAGGAAATCATGTTGTATGCCAGCCATCCGGTTTATTCTGTGAGCATACACATCGATCACAGATTTAAAGGAAATCATGTTGTATGCCAGGCACATGGTTTTATTCTGTGAGCATACACAACGATCACAGATTTAAAGGAAATCATGTTGTATGCCAGCCACCCGGTTTATTCTGTGAGCATACACAACGCACGGCGTGGTAGTCCTCATCTAATTGCATTGTCGTGCCATATTCTTCTCTCTTAATCCACTCCGCTGGTCTCTGGAGATGCACATTGAGAAATCCAGCAACTTATTAGGGGCACTTCCGATTCTGATTGCAGGTCAAAGTTCACTTTTCAAAACTGCTGGTGAAAGAAAAATAAGAAAATCAGGATAATATGAGCGAGTGGGATATCGGGTCAATGTCCTGCGACACGATATCCCAGTGGAGCAACACTATAAAACCACTATGGGTGTGCACTGTTGCAAGTCAATACATATCCTGATATGACCTCAAATGTGGCTAGGACGCCAAACCTCAATCACTCACTCACTCTTGTTCGTATCACCTAAGCTCTACCAAATTCACAACTGTAACCACGGCGCCAAGCAGGTGTCGTTTAATGGTGTTGATAAACGATCATTTAGCGACAACCTTTTTGATGCCTGCACTTTGGGGCAAAAACATGTACATTCCACAGAGCCCAACTGGTGGTGAGGAGTGTGGAGTTCCACGGAGATAGGCTCTGGAAACGCTCCAAGCAAGCCCCGCCTCTGCCCGCCAGTGTCTCCATTAACAGAAGATAGGCCGGGAGCAGTAATGTTTGTTATTTGGGGTTTTACGTCATAGCAACATCTATGGTCATATCAAGAGCAGTGGTGCATTGGGCCGTGCCGCAGTCAGGTCGCCCAACCGGACACTCGTCAGCACAGCTCTGCCGTCACTGCCTCTGTCAACCAAAGCTGCACGCCTATTGTTTGGTGGGGTTGGGTTTGTCATGTTTCATGCTTTGTGTTTCAGCCTCATAAGTAACTTAGACCCATAAGATTTCAGCCTTCTAGTTTTACAAGTTCATTTATAACTTTTCAACTCAAGATCTTTAATTTCGCACAGCCAGGTAGTAAATCTCTGCACAGCCATTCATACATAATGTTGTCTTTCTCACGTGTTTCCTAATTAGAAGTTTCTAGTTCTAACCTCTCGTGACGAAATTAACAAATCCATTTACTCATCTCTCATTGCACTCAATAAGGCGGAATTAATGAATGAGGTGCCAGGTAGATTTATTTAATTTATTAGGGTTTATATTCTTGCAACATCGAAGATGTGCCATTGACTTGTGACCGCGCAATCATGACGACTTGATAGCGCTGCCCCATATGGATACACAGCCAGGTTATCCGGACACTGAACCAACCAGTCGTGCCTTAGCTTAGTAATGCTGCACACTAAGGCAAGGGACCGGCACACACCCATTGTCTAAGTCTTTGGTTTGACTCAGCCGGGGTTTGATTCCAAGACATCTGGGGGGCAGGCACCTTACCCTCTAGTCCATATTATCCGGTCATCATACGAAGCAAAGGCTTAGTGGCGAGTGCTAGATTTGCTCTTGAGCCCAGAGGGCTCTGTGTTGTTAGTTGACGCCCACTCTGAAGTTCTTGGTTGCTAGCTTATTGGCTAGCAATACGCTGGGTATTATTTCAGCGATAAGTTTAATTGAAATAAGAGTGCACCCTTGTGTATATAGCAATAAGAACAAAGCGAGAGAAGCGAAAAGGTAAAGGGCCCACCCAAGCAAACAACTCCCTTGATCAGGGGGAGAAGTAAGCCAGGGAGGAAATAAAAAGGGTAGAGTATAGGAAAGAGAAATGAGGAGAGTTGAGTCAAAGGACCTGTCTATTTGCTCTATGGTGACCAGCCAGCAAGCCAAAGACACAGACAAAGTAAGAGTAGAAAGTGAAAAACTGGCAGGCTCCCCCTCCTGGAACTCTTTTCAGACATTATCAAGGAAGTGAAAGGCCAGCAGAGAGGAGATAGAGAAAGGTGTGGATGAAGTGCGGTCCGGATAGCAAGTGACTATATCCCCAGTCATCGCACACTTTCTTTTCACAAGTGAGGGCCCTGTAATGTCAACTTCGATGCTGCTAGGACGTAAAGCCCGCCACCTATCACTGTACCACTGTATCACTGTATCACTGTATCAGTACAGTTCATGTTGATGCTGTCCTCCCACCTCACCATGAATGTGGCTTCTGTTTGTCGCCCCGCCCCGCCCCGCCCCGCCCCGCCCCCCCCCCGCCCCGCCCCGCCCCGCCCGCCCCGCCCCCGCCCCGCCCCCCGCCCCGCCCGCCCGCCCCGCCCCGCCCCGCCCCGCCCCGCCCCGCCCCGCCCCGCCCGCCGCGCCCGCCCGCCCCGCCCGCCCCCGCCCCGCCCCGCCCCGCCCCTGCCCCGCCCCGCCCATCCCAGCCCCGCCCCGCCCGCCCCGCCCCGCCCCGCCCCGCGCCGCCGCCCCGCCCGGCCCCGCCCCGCGCCCGCCCCGCCCCGCCCCGCGCCGCCCCGCCCCCCCCCCCTCCCTCCCCGCCCCCCCCGCCCCGCCCCGCCCCCCCGCCCCCCCCCCCTCCCCGCCCCGCCCCGCCCCCGCCCGCCCGCCCCGCCCCGCCCCGCCCCGCCCCGCCCCGCCCCGCCCCGCCCCGCCCCGCCCCGCCCCACTCTGCCTGCGCTGATGGCTCCTGCCTGTGCTTGCAGATAGAGACGGTCGACCTGTACGGCTGGACGCTCGTTCAGCTGGAGAGGGGCTGCTCCAAGGAGTGTGTGTACGGATGCAAGTACAACGGTTACGGCGTCACCCACAAGAAGTGCACCACATGCTGCCGGACCAGCGGATGTAACACCGGAAACCGCGCGCCGCGCGCACCCGTGACGTCATCACTTCTCGTGCACATGGCGGCGGTCGTCGTTTTGTACATCACGCAACCGCAAATGTTATCGCGAGAGTCGGGCGTTCTGTGCGACAACTAGACAAGTTTTACAACAGTTTGTTTATTGACGTTTTACTTCGTGCTAGAAGAACGATCCACCAGCACTATCACCTGGTATCCCACTCAGTCACAATATTCTGATTCTATGCAAACACGTCCTTGCTTATACTAGTATTTCTTAGCGTCAGTCTAGGTAGCGACAATTATCAGTTTTGTAAGTACGGTCTACTCTGTCAATAACGGCCTCTGTCAATAACGAATCTCTGTCAATAATGGCAAAAAGTGCTGGTCCTGTCACGGCACCCCTTTAATTTAATAGCATTGCTTCTGTATCTAACAGACAACTGTCTTATGTGGACAGCGAGCCATTTGTTCACCTATTTGATCAATATTCTCTGTCAATAACGACATGCCATATACATATTCTATTGAAATGTGTCTTTGTTCCATTTTATTTAAATACATTATGTATACAAAACTTCATATACTGACCGTTCTAGTCAGTCAAGTATAAAAAAACCCATTGGTTTCAACCCATTCCATCAGTCAGTCTCTGCCTATAACGTATCTCTCTATAACGGCACCTTGCTCCAGTCCCATGGGTGTCCGTTATAGACAGAGTAGACTGCATGTGATATATGGGCGAGGCTCTATATTGGGCTTGTCTTAGGTTTCATGTTTTGCAGTTTCTATAGTTATATACATATACATATATGCATATATGCATATATGTATATATATGTATATATATGTATATATATATATATGGGCGAGGCTCTATATTGGGCTTGTTTTAGGATTAGTGTTTTACAGTTTCAATAAAGCTTTTAGGCAGACTTTATTGACCGCCACCTATACAACTTACAAGACACCTCCGGCTCCACTCATGAGCAGTCAGGGCGAGCGATTGGGTTCCTTTGTACAATACTACAGCCAACGATTGAAGCTTGACTTGAGATTTTGCTAGGACGTAAATGCCCAACAAACTGTTGCAGCTCATCTTAGCAACACGACTCTACATTTATCACTGGTTTAGCTAAAATAATGAGAATATTACTAATATTTATATAAATGCTACCGCTGCCACATCTTTCTACTGAGTATTCCTAGCTTCCATTTGCAAATTAATCAAAATATTTGACACCTTGTCTGCATGTTAAGGGTAAATGCTGAGAACCGCGTTTAGCAGGCGTCTGCCGACCAGCGGTAAATTACAAGGAAATAGGTCACACATTGAACCATTATTCGCATAGGTCACGGCTTCGTCAACCGCAATTTTAAGACAGTTCAGTCTACCTCTATATATGCATATATATATATATTTTACCTCGGTATACAGCCTCAGGCTAGCCTCAGGCTAGGGAGAGGTAAGCACATCCGGTCCAGCAATTAGCATAAAAAACTCACGACCGGAGGACGCTCGTGAGAGCTAATAACTGTAAGTAATCGTGATTATTTTGGTTAAGCTTGTTTATGATGCACTATCGCATCTAGATTGGAAAGTTCAGAACAGTTTGGACAAGATTAGCATTTTACAAATTGAATCGGATAGAACAAAGGATTCCTTTGTCTTGGTTCCGTGGTTCGATTAAACCCGCTTTGTACGGGTAGAGATGTTCGGACCCTAATAGAGGGTGTTGTTGGGGATGATCCTGGGTTTCTTTTATAGACTCCCCTTTTGATGAGGCGTTTCTCCGAGTTTCGTAGCATTTTCTCTCACTTGCTGGCGCAGTAGCCGCGGGTGGGAGAAGTGTACGGGACAGAGAGATGGGAGGTTCTAGAAGCCTACCCCACGTACGGTTGGTTTCGATACCCAAAACCTACGGAAAACTTAGCTTACCACGCCTGTATTGAGAACGGTGTAAATACGTTACTCTTTACCAATAAGATCCTCAACCCAGGTTCCCTGGCGTCACTTTGGTGTTCAGTTGAGTTGATTCCGGTTACTAAGTTTCCTTTGTTGGTTACAGACTACCGATGGCTACGAAGCGAAACAAAGCGCCGCCCGCCGCGGCGGAGGGACGCGTGCCTACCGGCTACGATACGTCACCGGATCGGACAGCTCCGCCGTCCCCACTACAGGGGGCACATGTGCTCTCAGATAGAGAGAGTGACGACGACGAGGTGTTCCCAGGCGATTTGACCTTACAGGTCAATAGGCTAGTGGAGCAAAAGATGAAGGAGCTCCACAGCAAGGACCAACAATTCCCGCCAGCTGACTCAGACTGGCAGGATGTCTCTGATTTCGAAGAGACGGATTCGGCACCTGAGCCCCCGCGCTCTAAGGCCATAAAGCGGAAACGACCGGCTAGCTCCTCTGGTGATGATTACACCAAAGCCACCAAGGGCAAGAAAGTGAAGAAGCCAAAGAAGAAAAGTAAGAAGAAGAAGAAGAAAGATTCTTCTTCCGATTCATCGTCCGACTCGTCAACTACTGAGTCGGACTCAAACACGGAAAGGGCTGGCCTTTATGCCAACCTGGGAGGCAAGATTCGGAAGCGCTGCCCGATCCAAAAGGGAAAGAAAGTCAGAACAACGACTATGATGCGCGAGACTATAAAGGGACATTTTAACACCTTTAAGCCAGCTGAGGTGATCAACAAAATCACTGAGCAAATTTCCGGGATAAAAGGTATCCCGGATAGTATAGTGAAAGAGATGGACGCTGGGATCCATCTGAATGAGGAGAAGAAGCGCTTCGAGACTGCTCTGTTTACCGTTCACAAAGCGGTCTTAGGGGTCCTCGCCTCAGTCGTTCCGGTAGTTAACCGGATGCAAACTGAGAACAAGTTCTCCTCACTGGCCAGAGGCATGGATAAGGGCGTGGCCCTCCTCACAGCTGCCAGTAACTTCTTGAGCTACCGTAGATACGAAAACGTGTTCAAAGCAGTCACCACACAAGCTGGGAAGGAAGTAGCCAGATCTAAGAAGGTCATGGACAACGATGGCAAGGAGTATACTCTCTTTTTGCCTCCCAAACCCATTAAGGGCAAACCTTTGGATAAAGGTAAAATGTTTGGTGGCCAACTTCCATACCTCTTCAAGGAGGTCGAGACGGAAGCCAAGAGTGGTCGTAACCTTGAGCCGGCCAAGAAAGCCGACTCGTCAAGATTTCGTCGCCCCCAAGGGGATTTTCGTCCTCGCCGAGGAGCCAGAGCTGGCAGGTCCGGCCCGTCCTACGGCTATCAGCCCAGAGACAGAGGTCGGGGAGACAGGCAAGGTTGGAACGACGGCAACCGCCCGTTCAGGAAGGAGTTTGCCCCGAAACAATCCTTCCCACGCCCAGGCAACAAATAGACATTGCTACACAAACCCAACTTCCTAAGTTGGTGGCGGAATCTACACAAACAGATATAAGCGAATTTTGTGCGGGGAACATGGTTAATTGTATTTCTTCTTGGTACAAAATCACTACTGACGTTAACATTTTAGATATTGTTACCGGTGTTAAGATTCCATTTACTGAAATCCCGTTACAACAACGGGTACCTTTCCCATATAGATTTAATGATTTGGAGAAACAAGCATTATCAGAACAAGTTGCACTTTTTGAATCTAAAGGTATCATTGAAGAGGTGCCTCACACCCCAGGAGAATTTATCTCTAATATATTTTCAAGGCCAAAGCCAAATGGCGATATTCGCATGATTTTAGATTTAACTAAGTTGAACGTACTCGTAGAATATCAACATTTCAAAATGTTTTCCCTGGACACTGCCAGAGACTTGGTACAGAGAATGCTTGGATGGCTAGTGTTGATTTACAAGATGCATATTATACTGTCCCGATATTTGAAGGACACCGCAAATTCTTAAGATTTATTTGGGAAGATAGACTATTTCAATTTACATGTATGCCAAATGGCTTAGCATGCGCTCCACGCTTGTTTACTAAATTATTGAAACCGGTTTTTTCGGTCATGGCAAATAAGGGTCATACTATGTTCCCTTACATCGATGATTCTTTCATTGTTTCACAATCATTTGCTGAGTGTCAACACGCTGTTGACGATTTATGTTCCCTTCTGACAACGTTAGGTTTTTATTTGAATCATAACAAGTCAGTTTTTGTCCCCACAACTGAACTTAAATGTTTAGGCTTTATTATTAACACACGCTGTATGACTGTTTCACTCCCCGATAACAAGCTGACTAAGTTTCACGATACGGCGTCTCACTTGGTCGCCTTAAGTAGGCCAAAGATAAGACAGGTCGCGGTGCTAGTTGGCATACTTATTGCTTACGCCCCGGCTATTCTATATGGCAAAGCCCACATAAAATCCTTAGAAATAGATAAGAACTTAGGGTTGGCTCGTACTAAAGGCAATTTTGAAAGGAAAATGTTTATTTCAGAAGATGGAATGAAAGACATTAACTGGTGGTTTAATAATATTCAAAATTCCCCCAATCCTATACGGATGAATGAACCCAACACAGTAGTGACTACTGATGCTTCATTAGAAGGTTGGGGGGCACATTGCGATTCCATAGCAACAGGGGGTCGTTGGTTGAAAGAAGAAAATTCAGATCACATTAATGTTTTAGAGCTACGAGCTATTTATTTAGGCCTTGCTAGTTTAGTTAAGGTACCACGTAAACACGTCCGTATTTTAACAGATAATACAACGGCAATGGCATATGTACGAAACATGGGTGGGACAAAGTCCAGGCCATGTAATGCGATGGCTAGAAAAATTTGGGAATGGGCCCAAATGAATAAAGTTTTGGCTAACAGTAGCATATATTCTCGGAACGCAAAATACCTTAGCAGATCATAAAAGTCGACATTTTTATGATCATTTGGAATGGTCCCTTAATCCAGACATTTTCACCACAGTGTGCCAAAAGTGGGGCCAACCTGAAGTTGACTTGTTTGCTTCACGAAACAATTGTAAAATTGACAAATATGTGTCATGGCATCCAGAACCTGATGCCTGGCATATAGATGCTTTTTCTATCACATGGGAGAATAAATTTTATTATATCTTCCCCCCATTCAGCTTGATCAGCCGGGTAAGCCGAAAGATAAAGATGGACAAAGCACACGCAATATTAATCGTTCCCAACTGGGACACGCAACCTTGGCTACCGGGCATACAGGCAGCCGCCAAAGATTGCCTCCGATTCCGAAGATCACCAGGCAATCTGACACACAAAGGCCCTCTAAAACAAAGAGGGGACGTGTCCACAACACCGTTGTTGGCATTCCTTTTTTAAATAAATATTTAGAACAATTCGGTTTAGATAAAATTACACAACAAAGACTTGTCGCAGATGCTTGGCGTAAAGGTACAGTTAAAATGTATTCCACATATTTGAAAAAGTGGGGTGTTTATTGTTTAATTAAGAAAGTCAAACCCATGAATCCTACTATTTCCCAAGTCGGTAATTTTCTCCGAGGGTTAGAGGACGAAGGCTTAGGGTTTGGATCTATTAATGCTGCTCGCTGTGCTTTATCCATCATCCTTCCACGGATAAATAATGAGACATTTGGGAAACACCATGTTATTCATTGGATTGTAAGATCGATTTATCAACGAAACCCACCCAAACCGAAGTACAGTCGCTTCTGGGATGTTTCGGTAGTGTTTGATTTGCTAAGACAGTGGCCTCATAATAGGCATTTAGATCTCAAACAATTAGGGTTTAAGGTAGCGTTGCTCTTATTATTGGTAACAGGACATAGGGGACAAACTATTGTTGCCCTATCACTAGATGGCCTAGAGATAGATAGAAATGAGGCCACATTTGATTTGTCAAAGCTGTTAAAATCTAACAGATTAGGTGACCCATTGTCTACTATTAGTGTAAGTAGTTTCAAAGAAGACCCAAAACTTTGTGTTGTATCAGCCATTAGGGCCTATATATCCAAGACCAAGGACTTGAGAACTTCAAAACAGTTGTTAGTGAGCTTTATTAAGCCACACAAGGGCATTTCGCGAGATACTCTAGCGAGATGGACAATTAAGTATGTTGAAATTGGCAGGCGTTGACACGGACAAATATGCCTCACACTCAACAAGAGGTGCTATGGCATCTAAGGCGCGACTGCTTGGCATCTCTGTCAAGCGGATCCTGGCCCATGCAGGATGGAAAACAGCACGATCGTTTGCTACCCACTACAACAAACGATTGGAAAAGTCGAGCACACTAGCCCGACAGCTGCTACAAGACTAGATCGGCATTATGTGAGAATACACTTCGATTTCACCAAAAATGTTATTTTGCTGATTGATGATAATGTATGTTTAACAATTATTATTGACTTGTGACATAAGAATACAGGATAAATGAGATTACGTAGACCTCTCCCTAGCCTGAGGCTAGCCTGAGGCTGTATACCGAGGTAAAATAGATTAGTTAGACGAATCTTACCTGGGTATAGATGATGGATAACTGTTGTTTTACCGAGGTATAAGCCTCGGATAGACGTGGGCTAGGGCCCTCCCGCCACGTCTATTCGTTTGCTTATACCAAGAAAACTTCGCAGTTTAGTACCATTGTCACCATTGATGTACTTTTAGATTATTTGTTTCATTTATCCTGATTAAGTAGGTAAAGATTGCTGGACCGGATGTGCTTACCTCTCCCTACCCATGTCTAACCGAGCTTTACCTCGTAAAAACAACATTAATCCATCATCTCCCAGGTAAGATTCGTCGCTAACTAATCTATATATATAAAAATATTATATATAGTTATTTTTAAAAAATATATATATATGTATGCATATGTATATATATATATGTATATGCATATGTATATAGTCAACCATCTACACACAATTAGATGAAGACATTGCGAATAACTCATTATCATCATGCTGTCGGTCGTGATGCGATAAAGACTGCTTTCATTACTTGACTGCCGCTCTCCATTTAGCTCTCTGCGATGAGAGTTGCGTCCATGAGTTGGTCTTAATGTCTCTCAGCTTCAGGTTTCTCTTGATGGTATCCTTGAACCAGAGACGAGGGCGCCCTCTCTTTCTGTAACCAGAAGACAGTTGAGAATAGAGGATCTGCTTTGGTAGCCTGTCTGATGACATCCTCATGAGGTGTCCAGTCCACCGGAGATTCTTTTTGATCAGAAGATCTTCCATAGAGGGCAGCCCCATCCGTTCGAGTATTTCCTTATTCGTCACTTTGTCCTTCCAGGTTAGCCTCATGATTGAACGCAGATGTCGCATCATGAAGGCATGCAGCTTTTTCACCTGTCGTCTGTACCTCGGCTCCGTATAGTAGGGTGGATAACATGATTGCACGGTAGATCTTGCCTTTGACCCAAATGGACACATGATGGTTGTTCCAGAGTCTCTGGCATAGTCGGCCGAAAGATGCGCTAGCCTTGGCCATCCTCCTCTGTATTTCAGCATCAATGCGTCCATCACTTGATATAGTGCTTCCGAGGTAGGTGAATTCCGGAACAGAGTTCAGCTTGTTTCCGTCAACCATGATCTCCTCCTCTCGGGTTCTTGTAGAGTTGGGTTGGTACAGCACCTCCGTCTTCTTGATGTTAATCTTCAGGCTGAACTTCTTTGATGCATTGGAGAAAGCGTCCACTATTTTCTGGATCTCTTCAGCAGAGTGGGTAAACAGTGCACTGTCATCTGCGAATAGCAGCTCTCTCACCAGTATCTGAGTAGTCTTGGTCTTCGCTCTGAAGTGTGCGACATTGAATAGGTCAGCGCTCTGTCTGAACTGTATATAGATGCCATCCCCCATGTCTCAGAAAGCCTCATCAAGCATTGCTGATAGGAAGATGGAGAAGAGCGTGGGGACAGTACACAACCTTGCTTGACCCCATTGGTAACCCCAAACGATTCCGAGACTTCCCCTCCAACACTAACGTTCGCCATCATTCCTGTATGTAGAGCCTCGATCATAGTTGTGAACTTCTCTGGGCATCCATACTTCCTCAGTAGCTGCCATAGCCTGGTCCTCCCGACTGTATCAAACGCCTTAGTGAAATTGACAAATACCATGTACAGTGGTCGGTCCTGCTCAAATGACTATGGTGCTCCAGTTACCTCTGAAGCCACACTGTGACTCCGGAACTACATCAGGTGTTATGTGAATAGATAGTCTGTTGAGGAGGATCCTAGCGAAGATCTTGCCTGCTATGGAAAGAAGAGAGATCCCTCTATAGTTCCCACAGTCTGTTCGATCACCTTTCTTGTAGATGGTTACAATGCTGGCATCCTTCCATGCTTGGGGTACAGAACCCTCCTCCCAGGCATTGGTGACATTTCATGAAAGCTACAAAGCATATAAGTATACAGAAATTGTGTGGAGATACCTTTACCATTTCAAATACTTTCTGAACACCTGTTTTGTTAGATAAATAGGGAACTCCTGCAAAGATCTGTAGAACATTTGGTGAAGTACTAAATTGTTTATTTTCATCCACATTCAGCTCCTTTGACAACAGGAATGCATGAACAGCATATGCAATATATATTAGAGATATATACATATATATATATATGTATGTTAGACTGATCTGTGCATAGTTGTGCTGACCTGTGCTGACCTTTGTTGACATGTGCTGATCTGTATGATATACGCTGTGTGATTTACATGTTCAATAAAACACCATTTGATATCGTCTATAATTAATGTAGCCTCATCATCTGTATTTCATGATAGAAGCTGCTAATTTATGCATTCGATTTGATGTCCAGCATCCATTAATGCATATCATTAGAACCAATGCATACTTGCACTATTCGACATATTTACAAAAGACCTATGGTGTGAAATTAGCCGATCCTCGCTACAACAACATACAAACCAGGGAAGAACAGAAATATCGAATAAAGTATGTTTAATAGCCATTCTTTTTATTATTTTCCTTTAGGGTGGAGTTCTTTCTTGAATGATTCTTTCCGATCTGAAGCGATGTGCTCGCCTATACCCAGATACTGTAATTGTGACACAATAGAAGGGGTACAAGATTGTCCTGCATCAGAAGTTCAACAACGGTATTGTTTGTCGATTAGAACAATTCACCAGGCATTTAAGGATGTGTATGAATTAATATTCTTTCTAGTACAACATATGGGACCTACACACATTTATGTATGTGGTGGGCAGATTATGAAATAGAAATGGTCTATTTTGAAAACATGTATTCCGAGTCCACTGGTCCCTAAGCAAGGACTGAAGCTGTGACGTGGCGTGTCTACACACCGGAAGTTGGGCTGTCTCTCCTTGTCCGTCACTATAGGCACTATTCATTAAGGTCATCGACAGATCGTTCATGATGATCGAACTGACACTGCATTTATTTCTGAATTAGATCACTGTGAAAATGTGTTCAGGTTTATTTTGAAATAAAGCACCACTGGCTGCATGTACGTTTATGGGTGTGTTGTGCTGCGTGCACGTGTACGGGTGTGCTGTGATGTATGTATGGGTGTGCTGTACTGCATGCACATGTACAGATGTGTTGTGCTGCATGCATGTGTATGGGTATGTTGTGCTGCATACACATGTATGGGTGTGCTGTACTGCATGCATGTGTATGGGTGTCCTGCATGCACATGTATGGGTGTATTGTGCTGCATTCATGTGTATAGGTGTGCTGTGATGCATGCACATATATGAGTGTGCTGTGCTGCATACACATGTACAGGTGTGTTGTGCTGCGTGCACATGTATGGGTGTGCTGTGCTGCATGCATGTGTATGGGTGTGCTGTGCAGCATGCATATGTATGGGTGTGTTGTGCTACATGCACATGTACAGGTGTGTTGTGCTATATGGATGTATACAGGTGTGTTGTGCTGCATGCACATGTATGAGGGTGCTGTGCTGCATGTACATGTATGGGTGTGCTGTGACTACATGCACATGTTCAGGTGTGTTGTGTTGCATGCACATGTACAGGTGTGTTGTGCTACATGCACGTGTATGGGTGTGCTGTGGTGTATGTATGGGTGTGCTGTACTGCATGCACATGTACAGATGTGTTGTGCTGCATGCATGTGTATTGGTATGTTGTGCTGCATACACATGTATGGGTGTGATGTGCTGCATGCATGTGTATGGGTGTCCTGCATGCACATGTACGGGTGTATTGTGCTGCATGCATGTGTATAGGTGTGCTGTGATGCATGCAAATATATGAGTGTGCTGTGCTGCATACACATGTACATGTGTGTTGTGCTGCATACACATGTATGGGTGTGCTGTGCTGCATGCATGTGTATGGGTGTGCTGTGCAACATGCACATGTATGGGTGTTTTGTGATACATGCACATGTACAGGTGTGTTGTGTTGTATGCACATGTATGGGTGTGTTGTGCTACATGCATGTGTACGGGTGTGTTGTGCTACATGCATGTGTATGGGTGTGTTGTGCTGCATGCTTGTGTATGGGTGTGTTGTGCTGCATGCACGTGTAACGTCGACGGCTGGCAGCTGTGGTTGTGTAGGTAGGCTAAATATGAAATCACTACAGGCAAGAGAAAGGTAGAGTAGAAAGTGCACAGAAGAGAGCTTACACCCTCAGGTTTATTACTATATAGTCTCATGAATCCAAGATGGCTGTCACACCTGATCAGCTCCTCCAATCAGCACTAGGCATTCTTCAACCAACCAATGAACATCCAACCTGCCTGTATCCAAGCCTTGGTTGTTTATGGCTACAGTGCCCTGTTGTGTCTGGGTGTGCAGTGATCCGTAAATAACACTTGGGGGGGAGGGGGTATGTGAGCAGAGCTCCTAAGGCTCTGTCACACTAAAAGTAGTGCCCCTCTCACACTATCTATAACTACATAATGTTTATATCAACTCAGTAAAGGATCACCAGCACCACATAATACCTTAATGCCTCTGGCTCTATATACCATTTACCTTTTTATATAACAATTGTAATTACTATAGACTAGTTCACACCATCCTCCAATGTCTAAATATCGGGAAATTGTACACACGTGTATGGGTGTGTTGTGCTGCATACACATGTATGGGTGTGTTGTGCTGTGTGCATGTGTATGGGTGACATGTGCTGCATGCACCTGTGCAGGTGTGTTGTGCTGCATACACATGTATGGGTGTGTTGTGCTGTGTGCACATGTGCATGTGTGTTGTGCTGCATGCACATGTATGGGTGTGTTGCGCTGCATATACATGTATGGGTGTGTTGTGCTGCATGTATGTGTATGGGTGTGTTGTGTTGCATGCACATGTCTAAGTGTGCTGTGCTGCATGCATGTCTATGGGTGTGTTGTGATGTGTGCATGTGTACAGGTGTGTTGTGCTGCATGCATGTGTATGGGTGTGTTGTGCTGCATCCATTTGTATGGGTGTGTTGTGCTGCATACACATGTATGGGTGTGTTGTGATGCATGCATGTGTATGGGTGTGCTATGTTGCATGCATGTGTATGGGTGTGCTGTGATGCATGCATGTGTATGGCTATGTTGTGATGTGTGCATGTATATGGGTGTGTTGTGCCAGGTTGCTCATAGTTTCTCCATGGTTACCACCATTGTTGACAGCGTGACGGACGCGGCGTCTGGCCGGAAGTTGGAGTGCTTCACGTCAGCTCCCGGTGTGCACCTGTACACGGGCAACTACTTTGGGTTCGCTGGTAAGGGTGGCGCCCAGTACAACAACCATGCAGCCTTCGCCTTGGAGACTCAGAACTACGCCAACGCCATCAACCAGGTGGGACATCTCTAAAGGGTGTATGTGTGTGCATATTTGTGTATGTGTGTGTGTGTCTTACTCTAATCCCATCAATCAGATGGGCTCACCTGTAAAAGAGTGTGTGTGTGTATGCAGGTATAGCAATACCTCAGGGAGTTTGACGCCCCTGCCTTGCAGAGTTGTAAACCACTGCCTTGTGGTACAGGTCCGTGACAGAACCGAAGGCTAAGGGAGCAAACCCTAAACAGAAAACCATGTCACTGTGGCAGCATTAAGGGCGGTTGATGTATGGAACTCCCAACATCTCCCGACCAGCCACTGCAGGGACAATTAGTTTTGCGCCTGTCTTGACATGTTCTTGCCGGTGTGAAACCTCTATTTGCTCCCCGAGAGAGTGCCGCTGGTAACTTGCAAAAGCCAGCAGCACTTCAACACTTTTGCAGGCAGCTTTCATGAAATGTACAACGCACAAAACACCATACCGGCTCGGTCTCGCCGGGGTTTTCAAGGGACACGCGCTGCTCGAGCTCTATCTTCCGTCGTCAGCGATATCAGTAGGAGGAAAACACAAACGCAACAACAAACACAAATACTGGACAATTGCCAATGGGAACGTCAGTGACTCTTTCTCGTCCGAGAAGAAGCTGAACCGACCAGATTGACATACGGCACTTGTAGCATTGGAACGGGCAATAGATCAACATCGACATTGCGCCCTATGCGAAACATGGTTCTCAGAGTCTGGTAGTCTCAATGACCTGGAATACTCTTTCTTCTGGAGTGGCAAACCCGAAGGAGAGAGAAGGGAGGCAGGAGTGGGCTTTGCTATCAAAAAGGACATCGTCACAAAGCTGACAGAAATGCCACGGCCAGTAAGTGACAGAATCACGATGAGACTACCTTTGAGCAAGAACAACTTTGCTACAATTATCAGTGTGTACGCTCCAACAATGACAAACCCAGATGATAACAAGGAGGCCTTCTACAACCAGCTGGCAAGTACGCTCAGTGACATCCCTCACACGGATAAGCTACTGCTGATAGGAGACTTCAATGCAATGATAGGAAGAGACAATGACAAGTGGCCCTTGGTCATGGGCAAACATGGAATCGGGAAATGCAACTCCAATGGTGAGCTCCTACTGGCTTTGTGCTCTGAGTTCGAACTGATAGTGACAAACACCATGTTCAAGCAGAAGGATGAACGCAAGACCACTTGGATGCATCCTCGTTCCAGGCACTGGCATATGATCGACTTCATCATCACAAGGTGCCGGGATAAGATGGACATCCACAGTACCCGAGCCATGCGTGGAGCTAACTGCTGGACCGATCACCAGATGCTAAGGTCAAAAGTGGCATTCAGAATACGAGAAAAACACAACAGGCAAGGGACAAATAAACCGACAAAGCTCAACACAGCAAAATTAAGTACCATCAGTCACAGGAAGAGCTTCAAGCGGGAGATGGACAGCGCTCTCGCACAATGGGAGGAGAAGGAAAGCCCAACACCAGATGAGGAATGGGCAGCGTTGCAGCAGGTTGTATACAACACAGCTAAAACTTATCTCGGCAAGCCAGACAGAAAACACCAGGACTGGTTCGACCCCAACAATCAGGAGCTACAAAATCTTATGAGCAGAAGAGACCAAGCCCACAGACCAGGAACACTAGATCCACCACTGCAGCATACAAAGATGCCTGCAGATTGCTACAAAAATGCACCCGTGCATTGAAGTCAGACTGGTGGGAAATGAAGGCAGAGGAGCTGCAGAGAGCTGCAGACAGAAACAACATGAAGGGCTTCGACAGCGGACTGAAGGAAGTGTGGGGACCCGTGAAGAAGGGAGCTGTTCACCTGAAATCAACTGATGGAACGGAGACCTTTTCCGACAGCAAGAGAGTTGTGGCAAGATGGAGCGAACACTTCCAGAAGCTACTCAATGTCCCTGGTGACATAGATCACGAAGCTCTGAACAACATCCAGCAGCGCATTACCAAAACATGCTCGATGAGATTCCAACCATGGATGAGATGGCTAGAGCAATCGCCAGCCTGAAAGATGGCAAAGCACCTGGGGGTGATGGAATTCCTGCCGAGGTATGGAAGCATGGAGGAGACAATCTGCTCAACAGACTGCACCAACTAATCACCAATGCCTGGGAGGAGGGTTCTGTACCCCCAAGCATGGAAGGATGCCAGCATTGTAACCATCTACAAGAAAGGTGATCGAACAGACTGTGGGAACTATAGAGGAATCTCTCTTCTTTCCATAGCAGGGAAGATCTTCGCCAGGATCCTACTCAACAGACTATCTATTCACATAACACCTGGTGTGGTTCCAGAGTCACAGTGTGGCTTCAGAGGTAACTGGAGCACTGTGGATATGATATTTTGTCTCCGACAGCTACAAGAAAAGTGCATTGAGCAGGACCGACCACTGTACATGGTATTTGTCGATTTCACTAAGGCATTTGATACAGTCGGGAGGATCGGGCTATGGCAGCTACTGAGGAAGTACGGATGCCCAGAGAAGTTCACAACTATGATCGAGGCTCTACATACAGGAATGATGGCGAACGTTAGTGCTGGAGGGGAAGTCTCGGAATTGTTTGGGGTTACCAATGGGGTCAAGCAAGGTTGTGTTCTGGCCCCCACGCTCTTCTCCATCTTCCTATCAGCAATGCTAGACGAGGCTTTCCGAGACATGGGGGATGGCATTTATATACAGTCCAGACAGAGCGCTGACCTATTCAATGTCGCAGAGCGCTGACCTATTCAATGTCGCACACTTCAGAGCGAAGACCAAGACTACTCAGATACTGGTGAGAGAGCTACTATTCGCAGATGACAGTGCACTGGTTGCCCACTCTGCTGAAGAGACCCAGAAAATAGTGGACGCTTTCTCCGATGCATCAAAGAAGTTTGGCCTGAAAATTAACATCAAGAAGACGGAGGTGCTGTACCAACCCAACTCTACAAGAACCCGAGAGGAGGAGATCATGGTTGACGGAAACAAGCTGAACTCTGTTCCGGAATTCACCTATCTCGGAAGCACTATATCAAGTGATGGACGCATTGATGCTGAGATACAGAGGAGGATGGCCAAGGCTAGCGCATCTTTCGGCCGACTACGCCAGAGACTCTGGAACAACCACCATGTGTCCATTCGGGTCAAAGGTAAGATCTACCGCGCAATCGTGCTATCCACCCTACTATACGGAGCCGAGGCCTGGACAGTGTACAGACAGCAGGTGAAAAAGCTGCATGCCTTCATGATGCGACATCTGCGTTCAATCATGAGGCTAACCTGGAAGGACAAAGTGACGAATAAGGAAATACTCGAACGGATGGGGCTGCCCTCTATGGAAGATCTTCTGATCAAAAAGAATCTCCGGTGGACTGGACACCTCATGAGGATGTCATCAGACAGGCTACCAAAGCAGATCCTCTATTCTCAACTGTCTTCTGGCTACAGAAAGAGAGGGCGCCCCCGTCTCCGGTTCAAAGATACCATCAAGAGAAACCTGAAGCTGAGAGACATTAAGACCGACTCATGGACGCAACTCTCACAGCAGAGAGCTAAATGGAGAGCGGCAGTCAAGTAATGAAAGCAGTCTTTGTCGCATCGCGACCGACAGCATGATGATGATGATGATGATGTGCTGCATACACATGTATGGGTGTGTTGTGCTGCGTACACGTGTATGGGTGTGTTGTGCTGCGTGCATGTGTATGGGTGTGTTGTGTTGCATGCATGTGTATGGGTGTGCTGTGCTGCATGCACATGTATGGGTGTGTTGTGCTGTATGCATGTGTATGGGTGTGTTGCAATGCATGTATGTGTATGGGTGTGTTGTGCTGCATGCATGTGTATGGGTGTGCTGTGCTGCATGTATGTGTATGGGTGTGTTGTGCTGCATGCACATGTATGGGTGTGTTGTGATGCATGCATGTTTATGGGTGTGTTGTGCTGTGTGCACATGTATGGGTGTGTTGTGCAGCATGCATGTGTATGGGTGTGCTGTGCTGCATGTATGTGTATGGGTGTGCTGTGCTGCATGTATGTGTATGGGTGTGCTGTGCTGCATGCACATGCACGTGTGCTGTGCTGCATGCACGTGTACGGGTGTGCTGTGCTGCGGTCTGCGCCAGCCCAACTCTCACATGACCAGGCTGACACTGGCTGGGTGCGCACCAAGGTCGGCATCTCGGAGGTGACGTATTTCTGCACACCCACACACTGAGCACGCGTTCCGAGTTAATGCTGCAACAGCAGAATGAAACGCGCGGTTTTACCAATATTTCGACACCCTCACATTATTTCCTATCTAATTATTGGCAATTAAAGATATTTATGAAATCATTTAAAGACACCAGTCATTAAACGTGCTCATTAACGATGAGACTAAGACTTTGTAAATGCATAAATATAACCTGGTCGGAATAATCGTGCTATTCGTGTGTTTTTGTTAACTGACCAGATGGACTAGTGGTTATGATGTCCGCTTCCTGTCGTGGATTCGACCCACAGGCTGAATCAAATCAAAAACGTACACAAATTAGCAGTCATCACCAACTTGGCCCTCGCCCTGCCTGGACATGGCAGTGACCGGTTAGCTCAGTGCCGGGCGACAGGACTTCATAAAAATGCAAAAGAAACCCACAAAAAACAACGAAACTTCAGGTGTGTTTTTTTTTTTTTTTTTTTTAAAAAGGAAAGTTATTCTTAGTCAGCCACTAACAGTAACATATTTGGAAACACCGTAAATCCTCGTGAAACACCGTCAATCATCGAGATGACTTTGTTCGCATCCCCCACTGTTGGATTAACGAGTTTATCGCATAGACGACAGGGATAAAACGAGTGGTGGAACCCTGTTCGATGGGTGGTTTGTTGTATATTGAGTTTTCCAGATTAAATGGTGTCACGTTAAACAATGGTTGACGAAGATGAGTTAGCCACCTGCAGTTTAATCTCGAACATTCATGTTCAAAATGTTAGCGGAATATAGCCAGTATTTCTTCATTTTTAGCAGAACTTTTCAATTGGGATTCCAGAGAAGAATTGAAGCCTGAGTGTGACTCAGGTTTTTCAACTCGAGTCTCCATCTTTGGTTTCTATCTCGTCAGGCGAAAAGGACCTGAATAATTGAACCTCAGGGGCCAAATGTAAGAGTCCGGGTTAGGGCTCGTAACCCACGCGTCGTGCGGATTTCCCGGGTTAGCGGCCAAAGTGTCAATGTATGTGCGCGGGTTAGGCTACCGCCTCGAGGGTTAACGTCGCCTTCACTAACCCCAAGTTGAGCCTGGGTTAACGTGCAGGTTAGGGACCGATTCGGGCCAAATCTATTCAATGCGACCATATTTAACAGAATTACATACTCAAATCGTGAAATTTAATTAAATTAACCCTAAATTCGAAGCGTTATTAAGGCTACCGCCGCATTGGCGGCGATATTAATAGTTATATTTTCGAATCAACGAATGTAATGTAAACAAATCGCCGCAACCGCCGCATCGACGTCGCGTTCCATACTGGCGGCGCCGGCGGTTTGTTTACTGTACCTTCGTCGATTCGAAAATATAACTATTAATATCGCCGCCAATGCGGCGGTAGCCTTAATAACGCTTCGAATTTAGGGTTAATTTAATGAAATTTCACGATTTGAGTATGTAATTCTGTTAAATATGGTCGCATTTAATATATTTGAGCCTAATATATGGCTACAAACGCAGAGGGATTTCCCAAATCTATAAATAACTGAAACGTTAGCTAACCCGCGCACGCTTTGGACTGATACATCCCCCGTGACACATATATTAACGCCGACAATAGATACCCCGCCGGCCGCCCTTAACTCCGCAGCCGATAAATTGTGGCTCTTACATTTGGCCCCTGATCTGACAAGTACAGTGAATGACCTCACAAGCTGCGTCCAACTTGTCTCGCCATCCACCCTCCAGTTCTCCGGGCTTCAATTACCTGTACTTTACTTGTACCGACATCTTCACAGCAATCAGTAACCTGTGTTGCAGACAGAGCACATTGACTACTATGACTTTAACATGTCCTTTTGTACCAGCATCTTCAGTCTCTAAACTGTGTTGCAGACAGAGCGCAATGACTACTATGCCTTTAACATGTACCTCTTGTACCAGCATCTTCAGTCTCTAATCCATGTTGCAGACAGAGCGCAATGACTACTATGCCTTTAACATGTCCTCTTGTACCAGCATCTTCAGTCTCTAACCCGTGTTGCAGACATCGCAATGACTACTATGACTTTAACATGTACCTCTTGTACCAGCATCTTCAGTCTCTAATCCATGTTGCAGACAGAGCGCAATGACTACTATGACTTTAACATGTCCTCTTGTACCAGCATCTTCAGTCTCTAACCCGTATTGCAGACAGCGCAATGACTACTATGACTTTAACATGTCCTCTTGTACAAGCATCTTCAGTCTCTAATTTGTGTTGCAGACAGAGGCTTTGACGACTATGACTTTAACATGTCCTCTTGTACCAGCATCTTCAGTCTCTAACCTGTGTTGCAGACAGAGCGCATCAACTACTATGACTTCGACATGTACCTCTTGTATCAGCATCTTCAGTCTCTAACCTGTGTTGCAGACAGAGCGCATCGACTACTACGGCTTCGGTGTGACCCTGAGTTTGGAACGAGGCTGTGCCGAGGCGGGGAAATGTCTGTACGGCTGCAAGTTCAACTACTACGGCGTCACACACATGCGCTGTACGTCCTGCTGTCGGGACTCGGCCTGCAACACCGACAACGCTGCTGTGCGCACTGGGCACCATCACGGGAGCGTGGCGGTCGTGACGTCACTGCTCTCGTTGTATTATGGCTGGACTTTTGGTGGCAAGGTTTGGTGATGGTGAGGAGACAGAGGATATCCACGACCAGATAATATGTCTGTCTGCTATATAAGGCAGTACATGAATAGAAATACAACCACTAGTCTATAGTCATTAGCCGTGTTCACACCCACAACTTTAGGCCGAACTAGATAAGGCGAACTAGATGAGGCGAACTAGTGTCGTGTCCACACACGGAGCAGATTAATGCGGAAATCGATATCTGCGCATGAGCAAGTCCAAACTAACCAGTGCCAGTTTCGGTTAGTCGACGTCGGCACGAGAGAGTGTGGGTTCGACCTAGATATGTATGGACTGAATCGTATTGGTTTGGAACGGTCAAAACTTCTGCTGGGCAGTGAAAACCTTAAAATATATCATGAAAAAAATATCTGTGCACCTCTAGCAGGTTCATAGACCAAATTTACCAAAAAGTCAACAAACTCAGGTCTCGACTGTGATGTCCTTAATCCGCCGCATCTAAACCGCTACCGTCCACACAGGCAATATGGGCTGACTTAAGCTAGTTCGCTTCTTTTAAACCACCTCGCGATGCGGCCTACTTGAGGCGAACTAGATGAGGCGACTCAGCCCTAATCCACCTCAGCGTCGGGTTCAGACTGCCAATGTGAACCGACTTAGATGAGGCGCACTAGATGAGGTGACTTAACGCCCAGGTGTGAACACGGCTATTGTCTTACGCATAGATATTCCTTAGTGTCACTGATATATGTCCTTATCAGCACCTTATCTGTCAGTTCCTCGAGCTGACACACAGTGGCGCCACCTACGAATAGTATTCAGCGACCCGGAGTGAGGAATTCTATAGACCTATTTCATGTGACGTCAGGACAGGTATTTAGGTCAGTGCGCGCGCAGCTTGGCTGCAGGACAACACATGGTCACACTGCAAACTCAGTGGCTATGAACAATCTTCATACAGAAAATGTGAAGTATCTCTAAAACCACACCACTTAGAAACAAACCGCTTGGCACACGTATAGAAAACAAATTCAACAAAAAGATTATATTAAATTTATATGGTTAAGGTTATGCATTTCTATTAATTTGGAATAAAACTGATGTTTTGCACTGCGTGTACCGTCAAACCCAATGCATTGTCAATGGCCGTGAGCAATCTTCATAGAGAAAAGGTGAAATATCTCTAAAACCACACCACTTAGAAACAAACCACTTGGCACACATATAGAAGACAAATTCAACAAAAAGATTATATTAAATTTATAAGGTTAGGTTTCTGCATTTCTATTAATTTTGAATATAACTGACGTTTTGCATTGCGTGTACCAGCAAACTCAATGCATTGTCAATGGCCGTGAGCTAAATATCTCTAAAACCACACCACCTAGAAACAAACTGCCTGGAGCACATATAGAAAACATGTTTAACACACATATTATATTAAATTGATATGGTTAGGGTTCTGAATTTCTATTAATTTTGAATCAAACTGATGTTTTGCACTGCGCATACCAGCAAATTCAATGCATTGTCAATGACCGTGAGCAATCTTCATACAGAAAAAGTGTGAAATATCTCTAAAACTACACAACCTAGAAACAAACCGCTTGGAACTCATATAGAAAACTATTCAACAAACAGATTATATTAAATTTATAGGGTTGCACTTCTGGATTTCTATTAATTTTGAATAAAATGGACGTCTTGCAATGCCCGTATCGGCAAACTCAATGCATTGTCAATGGCCGTAAGCAATCTTCCTACAGAAAAAGTTAAATATCTCTAAAACTACACAACCTAGAAACAAACCGCATGGAACACATATAGAAAATATATTCAACAAAGAGATTATATTAAATTTATAAGGTTAGCGTTCTGCATTTCTATTAAATTTGAATAAAACCGACGTTTTGCACTGCGCGTATCGGCAAACTCAGTGGCAGTGTGCCGTCGTTCTGCAGCCAAGCTGCACACGCATACGCGATGTTTATAAACATTGAAAGGCATCTATATACATGCCATGTTATATATAACATTTCATGTTATATATTTAACATGATATTATATAATACACTATATAGAAATGGACTCTAATTTTCTTATATGCATCATTCAAGCAGACTTGCTGCTATATGTGTATTACTTGAAAGAGAAATCCCGTATTTAAATGCTAATTCTTGATAAATGTAATACGTATTATATAATATATTTAATCTTTCTCTTTAATTCCAATTTCATTAACCCATTGCTGCTATCCTCGTAGCCCACTGTGATGCTATCTTTAGGATTGAGTAGTAGAACATTCATAATTATATCATTACATAGAGAAGCCTATACATAATGATTCATTAGCTTTTTATATATTTTTATTTCTAACCACTGACTTTGTGACATACCATGTGGAACAACGTGCAGCAATATTTACAATCTGTGTGAATCGAGCTTTCATGATACGTGTCAGCTGTAACTTGAACCTGCCCTGTCTAATTTTAACGCTATCTTGAACCTGCTGTTTCTCATCTTAGTCATCGACATTAATGCTATCTTGAACCTGTCATATCTCATTTTAATGTTCTACATTGATGCTATCTTGAACCTGCCATGTCTCATTTTAATGTTCTACATTAACCCTGTCTTGAACCTGCCATGTCTCATTTTAATGTTGTATTGTAACAACATTGAACCTGCTGTGTCTCATTTTAATGTTCTACATTGATGCTATCGTGAACCTGCTGTGTCTCATTTTATTGTTCTACATTAACCCTGTCTTGAACCTGCCATGTCTCATTTTAATGTTGTATTGTAACAACATTGAACCTGCTGTGTCTCATTTTAATGTTCTACATTGATGCTATCGTGAAACTGCTGTGTCACATTTTAATGTTCTACATTAACCCTGTCTTGAACCTGCCATGTCTCATTTTAATGTTGTATTGTAACAACATTGAACCTGCTGTGTCTCATTTTAATGTTCTACATTGATGCTATCATGAAACTGCTGTGTCTCATTTTAATGTTCTACATTAACCCTGTCTTGAACCTGCCATGTCTCATTTTAATGTTGTATTGTAACAACATTGAACCTGCTGTGTCTCATTTTAATGTTCTACATTGATGCTATCGTGAAACTGCTGTGTCACATTTTAATGTTCTACATTAACCCTGTCTTGAACCTGCCATGTCTCATTTTAATGTTGTATTGTAACAACATTGAACCTGCTGTGTCTCATTTTAATGTTCTACATTGATGCTATCGTGAAACTGCTGTGTCTCATTTTAATGTTCTACATTAACCCTGTCTTGAACCTGCCATGTCTCATTTTAATGTTGTATTGTAACAACATTGAACCTGCTGTGTCTCATTTTAATGTTCTACATTGATGCTATCGTGAAACTGCTGTGTCACATTTTAATGTTCTACATTAACCCTGTCTTGAACCTGCCATGTCTCATTTTAATGTTGTATTTTAACAACATTGAACCTGCTGTGTCTCATTTTAATGTTCTACATTGATGCTATCGTGAAACTGCTGTGTCTCATTTTAGTGTTCTACATTAACCCTGTCTTGAACCTGCCATGTCTCATTTTAATGTTGTATTGTAACAACATTGAACCTGCTGTGTCTCATTTTAATGTTCTACATTGATGCTATCGTGAAACTGATGTGTCTCATTTTAATGTTCTACATTAACCCTGTCTTGAACCTGCCATGTCTCATTTTAATGTTGTATTGTAACAACATTGAACCTGCTGTGTCTCATTTTAATGTTCTACATTGATGCTATCGTGAAACTGCTGTGTCACATTTTAATGTTCTACATTAACCCTGTCTTGAACCTGCCATGTCTCATTTTAATGTTGTATTTTAACAACATTGAACCTGCTGTGTCTCATTTTAATGTTCTACATTGATGCTATCGTGAAACTGCTGTGTCACATTTTAATGTTCTACAGTAGCCCTATCTTGAACCTGTCATATCTCATTTTAATGTTCTACAGTAGCCCTATATTTATATTTTCATGCTTATTAAATATATATATGACTACATATATTCAGACTAGTGAGGCCATGTGTGGTGTTTTTTAAACATACATTCACGTTATATGCCTAAAACCTACAAATAAAAACCAGTTTGCATTATGTTGCGGAGGCCACAGTTTGTAATTTATTCACTCTATACCAATGCTATAATCAGTTAAAGCGTTTACAGTGAAGCAATTTACTTCCTTTTGTAACAAATATAATCTCACAATAATTAGCCAAATGAACAGAAACTGTATGTAATATGGAATGGTACTAGACACACGGCCAAACCGGTAGAGCGCAGGCTTCCCGTGCGAAAGTCCCGGAGTTCGAATCCCAGCAAAATCAAACCGATGACTTATAAAATTGATATTTGTCGCTATCTAGCCTGGCGGTCAGCATTAATAGGACAGAACAAGGAGTAGTTATCACAGTATAAGGATAATATGACTGATTGGGATATCGGGTCATGGTGCTGGAAGGGTGGTCTCCCAATGGTACAGCACTGTAAAGTCACCATAAGTGTGCACTGTCACAAGATGGTACCCATTCTGATATGACCTTAGGTGTTTCTAGGACATAAAACAACAAAAGCAAGTTGTTGTTGTTAATGTTGTAGTTGTTGCTGTTGTAGTTGTTATTGTTTTAGTGATTGCTGTTGTTGTTCTAGTTGTTATTGTGACTTATGGCTGTTCTTGTGGCACATTTTCTGGCTGTTGTTGTGACTGTCGTTGTGACTGTTGTTGTGACTGTTGTTGTGACTGTTGTTGTGACTGTTGTTGTGACTGTTGTTGTGAATGATGTTGTGACTGTTGTTGTGACTGTTGTTGTGACTGTTGTTGTGACTGTTGTTGTGACTGTTGTTGTGACTGTTGTTGTGACTGTTGTTGTGACTGTTGTTGCGACTGTTGTTGTGACTGTTGTTGTGACTGTTGTTGTGACTGTTGTTGTGATTGTTGTTGTGATTGTTGTTGTGATTGTTGTTGTGATTGTTGTTGTGATTGTTGTTGTGACTTTTGTGGCTGTTGTTGTGACTGTTGTTGTAACTGTTGTTGTGTCTGTTGTTGTGACTGTTGGTGTGACTGTTGGTGTGACTGTTGTTGTGACCGTTGTTGTGACTGTTGTTGTGACTATTGTTGTGACTGTCATTGTGACTGTTTTTGTGACTGTTGTTGTGACTGTTGTTGTGACTGTTGTTGTGACTGTTGTTGTGACTGTTGTTGTGACTGTTGTTGTGACTGTTGTTGTGACTGTTGTTGTGACTGTTGTTGTGACTGTTGTTGTGACTGTTGTTGTGACTGTTGTTGTGACTGTTGTGATGATTGTGATGGTGGTTGTGGATGTTGTTGTGATTGTTGTAGTAGTGGTTGTGGTAGCTGTTATGCTGTTGGTGGCGATTATTGTGATGGTGGTTGTGGTGGTTGTTGTGGTTGTATTAGTGGTTGCGAAGCTGGTGATGGTGATAATTGTGATGGTGGTTGCGGTGGTGATTGTGGTTTTTGTTGTAGTGGTTGTGGTGGTTGTGTTGGCTGTCGTGTTTGTTCTGATGCTGTGTTGCTGGTGATGATTTTACCTAGTGGTTGTGGTTGTTATGATTGTTGTGGTAGCTGTTGTACTGGTGGTGATGATTGTGATGGTGGTTGTGGTGGTGGTAGTGGTAGCTGTGTTGGTGGTGGTGGTGATGGTGGTTGTGGTGGTGGTTGTGGTAGCTGTTGTGCTGGTGGTGGTGATGATTGTGATGGTGATGGTGGTTGTGGTAGTTGTTGTTGTAGTAGTGGTTGTGGTAGCTCTTATGCTGTTGGTGGTCATGATTGTGATGGTGGTTGTGATGGTTGTGGCTGTTGTTGTGGTTCTTGTAGTAGTGGTAGCTGTTGTGCTGGTGGTGGTGATGATTGTGATGGGGGTTGTGGTGGTGGTTGTGGTAGCTGTTATGTTGGTGGTGGTGATGATTGTGATGGTTGTGGTAGATGTTGTGCTGGTGGTGGTGATGATTGTGATGGTGGTTGTGATGGTGGTTGTGGTAGCTGTTGTGATGGTGGTTTTGGTTCTGGTAGCTGTTGTGGTCGTGGTGGTGATGATTGTGATTGTGGTTGTTGTGGTTGTTGTAGTAGCGGTTGTGGTATTGGTTGTGGTGATAATTGTGATGGTGGTTGTGGTGGTTGTGGCTGTTGTTGTGGTTCTTGTAGTAGTGGTTGTGGTAGCTGTTGTGCTGGTGGTGGTGATGATTGTGATGGTGGTTGTGATAGTTGTGGTAGCTGTTGTGCTAGTGGTGGTGATGATTGTGATCGTGGTTGTGGTGGTGGCTGCGGTAGCTGTTATGATGGTGGTTGTGGTTGTGGTAGCTGTTGTGCTCATGGTGGTGATGATTGTGATTGTGGTCGTGGTGGTGGTTGTGGTAGCTGTTGTGCTGGTGGTGGTGATGATTATGATGGTGGTTATACTGGTGGTGTTCATGATTGTGATGGTTGTGGAGGTGGTTTTGGCTGTGTTTTGTTCTCATGTTGTATGTGGCGTATTTGTGTCTGTTTTCAGTGTTGCCTGGGTTGTTACAGTCCTTGGCTTATCTCTACTCTTGGCGTTCTATTTAATAACACCCGCTGAGCATATCATCTTAGCTTCCTTTGCATAATTATATATTTAATTCCTTTTTCCCACACTCAGAAAACTACGTTATTCACTAACAGTAATTTGTCAGCCTGTGAAGAGTTGACCTTAAAACCAAAGAGTTTGCAACGTGAATTACAGTATAAAGAGCAAACTCACACGTCTAGATGAAGTTTGTTTGCAAATAATTAATAGAACCCATTTTGAACCAATCGCGCCACTCGTCATAATCAACCAGGCATTTCATAATCAGATTGCAATTGCATGCAATCCCATCTCTGACACTGAAACGATTCCTCATAACTTACTCTCACTGTCACGTGATTGCGACCATTATAAATACTCGGGAAAGATCGTCGTGAAGAAAATTAACATTGATGGCTTAATTATCCACAAATGTTAACCATTTTACCATGATTGCGCCTTGAATAGAACACTTTCCGTATATCGACCCGGTGATGTCATATCCTACCCATCTAGTAATGTCACCAGTGTGAAAGCGAGCAATACTAAATGAAGATTCAGTGAGTGAAAATAAACAACCAGAAAGGAGCAGTAATTGACCGAGCTTAGTTGACTGCCCGTCATTTAGTGAGAGCAGACAACGGTGTGCAAGTCGGTGGTGATTTATGCTAATGCAGAAAGAGAGGCTAGGACTTGAACATAAGAACACCATTTGTGGGAGATGGCTGGGACGCAGAAACCATCCATCCCGTGTCTCCCCTGACATCCACGCGAAGGAACAAGCGGAAACCCAGGTCCTGCCACATGTGTGTCACGTGCAGATCAGTCAGCGACAGGACAGCCATTGTGATATGCTATATTCCATGATATAGTACTCTTCCATGTATCATTCTTGATTCGGAGTAGTTCCATCTAATTAGAATTTAAGCAATGCTATAAAAAGAGCTCGAAAATATAACAATGTAATTAACAATGCCAAGTATAATAATGTACTTTAAAGTTGCATGGCCCGATAGCATTTGAATTTTTGTTTTATTTTTAAAATAAATATATCAATCAGAAGAGCAATTTGGATTCAGACCAAACAGTGGAACAAGGGAAGCCATTTTTAACATGAGAACAATAATTGAGAGACACCTAGAAGTAGATAAGGATATATATATATGTTATATAGACTACGCTAAAGCATTTGACAAAGTCATCATCATCATCATGCTGTCGGTCGCGATGCGACAAAGACTGCTTTCATTACTTGACTGCCGCTCTCCATTTAGCTCTCTGCTGTGAGAGTTGCATCCATGAGTCGGTCTTAATGTCTCTCAGCTTCAGGTTTCTCTTGATGGTATCCTTGAACCGGAGACGGGGGCGCCCTCTCTTTCTGTAGCCAGAAGACAGTTGAGAATAGAGGATCTGCTTTGGTAGCCTGTCTGATGACATCCTCATGAGGTGTCCAGTCCACCGGAGATTCTTTTTGATCAGAAGATCTTCCATAGAGGGCAGCCCCATCCGTTCGAGTATTTCCTTATTCGTCACTTTGTCCTTCCAGGTTAGCCTCATGATTGAACGCAGATGTCGCATCATGAAGGCATGCAGCTTTTTCACCTGCTGTCTGTACACTGTCCAGGCCTCGGCTCCGTATAGTAGGGTGGATAGCACGATTGCGCGGTAGATCTTACCTTTGACAAAGTACATCATAAGAAACTCATAGAAGCTCTACAAAAAATCGGTCTAGATGGTAAGGACGTTCGGCTTGTGGCCAACCTCTACTGGGAACAGTATGCTGCTGTAAGAATTGGAGACTCATTGACACCAGAAGTGAAGATCAAATGTGGAGTGCGACAAGGATGTGTTCTATCACCTAGTCTTTTCAACATTTATACGGAAATGATTTTCAGAGAAATAGATGACATCATAGGAATAAATGTTGGAGGTGGAAATATCAATAACACAAGATATGCAGACGATACAGCACTGCTAGCCTTAACGTCAAATTGACTACAAGATATAGTGGATGAAGTAAAAGAAAAAAGTGAGAGATGTGGCCTCAAAATGAATGTAAAGAAGACAAAATCCATGGTTGTCAGCAGAAAGGAATACAAACAAAGAGCAGATATAAAAGTTAATGGTGTAATCTTGGAGCAGGTAGAGTCATTTGTGTATCTGGGCCATTTAATTACTAGTGATGGCGGATGTAAAAGAGAGATTAAACGGAGAATAAACATTGCCAAAACAACATTTCTAAAGATGCAGAAAGTACTAACATCTAGACATCTAGAGACATAAATATAAAAACAAGACTCCGACTGCTAAAATGCTATGTGTGGTCTACACTTTTATATTGCTGCGAGACATGGACTTTGAAGAAAGCAATAACAACAAAGCTTGAGGCATTTGAAATGTGGCAATACAGAAGAATGTTAAAAATTCCATGGACAGCAATGATAAGCAACGTGGAGGTCCTAACAAGAATGAAAATAAAGAGACAGATAATACAAACGATCAAAAACAGAAAAATTAAATACTTTGGCCACATGATACGACACCAGGAATCACAGAGAAGAATACTGGAAGGGAAGATAGAAGGGAAAAGACCAAGAGGGAGAAGGAGAACAACATGGATGGACAACATCACTGAGTGGACAGCAATGAGCTATGCGGTATGCGTGAGAGGAACGAATGACAGGAAGAGATGGAGGTCCATTGCAGCCAACCTTCTTCGAGAAGACGGCACCCATTGATTGATGATTGATATCAACTTGATCGTTATAACCTACTAATCATTAGTCCTGAGTAATTTTAATGAAAAGTGGCTAGTTTTGAAGCAATTTGAGCTGAAAGAACCCAACATACTTTAGACAAGCTTTCCAAAAGTCTTCTAGCTATGATGCGTATTGACATCTCGCGATGACCACGTGATGTGGGATGACCTAATTCAAATGTAGCCTGGTCTCCTGGTATTTTCACTGATGGCGCCATTGCACATCATTTGTTTGTTGGCATGTGATGTGATGTGGGATGACCTACTGATGTAGTTGTGGTAGGTCATGGCATTCAAACACATGGGTTTGAAATTTGTTTTAGATCTGCATGGTCTGATGAAGCATAATTATTTTTTTCAAAATCAAACCACACACTTACATTTGATATTATATTTCAAACTCAGATGGGAAAATGTGAGGGTAAAAATTTAAGATACCCAGTGTGTGTGTATGTGTGTTTTTTGTACATCAGTTGATTAAGCTGGGAAATTTTCAGTCATAGACAATTTGATCGTCCTTATTTCCCCTGCTCCTCACCCTATCCTAGTAATGCCGAATACCAAAGTATGTAGCAACAAGTATCACTTCTTTAGTCATTGGTTTGACTCGACCAGGGTTCAAACCTGGGGGTATGAATCCCATGACTTAGCAAGACTCCCGTGTGGCTGGAGGTGGGTGTTCTACTCATTTGGCTACCCTGTCTGGCTTTATAGTACTGCCCAATGGGACACCAAACCACCAGCACCATGACTCAATTTCCCACCCAGTCACATTATCATATATTTTTGTAAATTCAATAGATAGAATTAATCAAATTGGGTTCACATATTGATTTATTATTGATGTATTTGTGCATCTATAAATAAAAAAAATTGAATTAAAAAAAAGGAGATTAAAAAATAGCTGGCAGAAGAGGATTGAAACTAACTAGAAGGGGTGGCCAAATGCATTGAATGCCCACTTCCCTTTTTGGTAGGTCATGGGATTTGATTGAACCCTTTGGTTTCAACCCTGGTTGTGTTAAACTAATGACTTAAAAAATTGATTCTTGTCGCTACCTAACCTGGGGTTTGGCATTATTAGGATAGGGCAAGGAGCAGTAGAATGAGAAAGACCAATTCAGATTTTCAGTCTAACATTGTTCCATCTGAGTTGGAAAGATAGGATCAAATGTAAGTATGTGGTTTGGCATTAAAAAAAAGAATGCTTCATGCAACTTGAAAACAGTTCAGGCTATGGTGCCATCAAACTTCCAGTGGGACATCCTGGAACCTGACTAGGTTACATATGGTACTGGGAATGAGGGCATGGCTAATGAGGCCACAGGGATGACCTAATTGGTTAATTAGTGTTCCTGCATAATCGCTGTTTCAAAGTAGGTATCCAAGGGGATGAGGTATTAAATTCACTAATTATTCTGTATAGGCTGTCCCACCATCCTTAGCTAATGCACTAGTATCTAAGTTGGATATATAGAACCAACTTTAGATAAGTGTTTTGGTTTTGAAAAGAATACGTTTCATCCGACAATGCAACTTTAAATTACCATGATAAAATATTGTGATTCCTGTCACATGGCAAAACATATTGTACCTGCTCAGAAATTAGTGACCGAGTTCTTGGCGTCACGCTGTATAACAGTCGATGCATGAGTGCAAAAGAGATTTTCTTTTTACCATAACGAGCTGACATTTGAGGTCCAATAGGGCCTAGATCAGCCGGAAGAGGATCTGTAAATGAATCTGTAAGTTACTGTGTACGTTACTGTTTGTGTACGTATGCTTGTATCTAAATTTCTACGTAGGTACGCCCGTGTTTAGACGTAGCTATGTGAAGAGACTCACACCTGCCGTGGCCTAATCGGTAGAGCGTGGGCCTCGCGTGTGGAAGGTAGGGAGTTTGGTTCCCGGTCGAGTCAAACCAATGACTTTAAAATTGATACTTGTCGCTTCCTAGCCAGGCACTCGGCATTAATAGGATAGGGCAAGGACTGGTTTGCTCAGTGTCAGGATAATGTGACTGAGTGGGACATCGGGTCATGGTGCCAGCGGCCTGATTTCCCAGTGGGGCAGCACTATAAAGTCGCAATGAGTGCACACTGTCACAAGTTGGTACCCATCCTGATATGACCTTAGATGTTGCTAGGACGTAAAACAACAACAAACAAACAAACACACCTGTAGCACGGAACCCCGTGTGTTGCTGGTCACCATGCCAGCACTACATTTGGTTGATGAGGTTTTCATGTTTTATTTCTGTTTCCATTATTCAATGTCCGCCCAGAACGAGGCTGTGAATTAGTCGCGTGTGGCGCTCAGTCGATATGTACACGCCTCGAGGGGCGCACTCAGGTGTGGAGGCATCTGACCTCATGACCTCGTCAAGTGACTTGTGTACGCCGAACCCCCTGCACTCGGCCTGTTCTTTATCCTTTGTGTAGAGAGAACTAGCAGCATCACAGACTAAAAGCAACAGCTAGATGCCGGAAAAGGTTTGTTTTGTTTGTTGTGGTTTTATATCTAAGGTCATAGTAGTATAGCCTAACCCTAATGCACATCCTGCAAACACGCAATGGGTCATTTAAGGTCACTGTCCCTCCATACAAGGGGTCAGTTAAAGTCATTGTCCCGCGTCGGACCTCTGACGTGGGACGATTACATAATATGGACCCATATCGGTCCTCTCTATACTACTGCTCATATCAGGATGGGTACTGACAGCACATACTCATGACGACTACATAGTGATGCCCCACTGGGAGATGGATACCACACTTAGTCATATTATCCTGATACTGAGCAAACCAATCCTTGCCATAACCTATTAACGCGGGGTGCTGGCTGGTATGCATTTTGTAAGTCACTGGTTTGACTTGGCCGAAGTTTGAACTCACGACCTCCCCCACCGGAAGCCAGCCATCCCTCTTACTGATTCGGACCCATACAAGTACTGCAGCGATGTGGAGCCTGGCCACGCACCGTTACTGAGATAACTGCGTGCTGGTTCCAGCAGCACGACTGTCGCTAAATGACAGCCATCAGCCGGGCTCATTCCGGGCCTGCCGAACCACAGGCAGCATCTTCCCATCAATTAACCTCTGATAGCTCCTGCCTCCCTATTCTCGCCCACCGGTTGAAGTTGTAGAGGGGACCCATCTATTTTGCGTCATTCTGCTAGTAAGGGTGATGCAATGGGGTGAGTGGATGAGAAGTAAGGCTTTTAGTGGAACAAAAATGCATTATGGGAAGAAATGGTGAGTGATGAGATTCAACTCAGCTGGAACCAGCGACTATGATTCAAACCCACTACAAATCGAACACAGCTCACTGATGGGAAGAAAAGAAGAAACTCCTCCGGCGTGTCCTCGTTAGCGTGGAACTCCATCTCCTGGATCATTATCTGCTGATAAGTTATCTTCTGTCAGTATTTTGTGTCTTGTTCTTTGTGCCTTTGTGTGAGCTGACTCGTGTAGAGTTCACACCCTGTGTCACGGAGGAGGCCGTGTGAGCACCCATGTTTATTTCATGTTTGTCAATAAATCGCAAAATGGCCTTGAAAGGTTTAAGGAGCTAATATGGCAATGTTATATCTCTGGAATACCTCAAGTAGTTCCTTACACAATAAAATAAATCTGAGGCCAATATATCCATAATGTGCTTATACTTCGGCTTTTCGATATTAAATTACCAACAACACATGAGATGGTTACACTATATTTTACATTCGTTTATTAAGCACGGCAAATTTCGTGACGAAGTCCTGGTGCCTTGTCTCACAAGGTTGTGACCTTGAGGTGCCAGGCAGCTGTTCATACGAGACGTCGGCAGTGTGCGCAGGCGCCGACAGATTGCAGCTATACACACCTCCTGCCTGGGTGAGGCGGGCTGGCATCCATTCAACTCCTTTAATTTATAATTTGGAGATATCTTTGTTTATACCGGATGTAAAATCTGTCACAAATCTGTAACAAATAACAAAGGTGGTCTCTTGCTGTCGAGCCTTCTGTCATGGTATATCTAATAGCTTTTAAAAATGATTACTTAAAAAGTTATACATGTCGCTTCCTAGCCAGGCGCTCGGCATTATTAGGATTGGGCAGGGACTGGTTGGCTCAGTGTCAGGATAATGTGACTGAGTGGGATATCAGGTAATTAACACTCAGGACATGAATCGGTATAATGTGGGTATTTATTACAGTTAATCAGATGGTATTCTTGTTACATAATGTCAAATCTCATAGTTGTCAGGATAATGTTCGAGCGCTCAACCCTAGTCTTATAGATGGATGGGTGGGATGGCTGAGAAAGAAAGGATGAAGACTTGCAGTAACCACGCGGCAGGTTCGGGCTCACTGGCGAAAGTGAGCTGCTCGGTGCTCAGGCTGGCAGTGCAGGCCTGAACCACCAAGCGGCAGGGCAGTCGTATAGTTCAGGGGTTTGGTGTAGGTGGCGCCACCGTCCCATGCTGAGCGAACGATTCGGTCCCGCATGCCAAATTACCCATGTTGCCAGCGCAACATGAATAATTAACACTCAGGACACGAATCGGTATAATGTGGGTATTTATTACAGTTAATCAGATGGTATTCTTGTTACATAATGTCAAATCTCATAGTTGTCAGGATAATGTTCAAGCGCTCAACCAAAGGTAGTGGAGAGCATGAAGGGACATGCCTTGATGGCGTTGCGTTGCACATACTGCTGGACTGCGGCTGAGGTCCAGGTGCCGAATCTCTGGATGTCATCCAGGGTCGAGCCGAAGGCTGTGGAGGGTGACCGACCATGGGGAAGGGTGACCGCTGGTCGCGAGGGCGAGCCGTAAGGTGCAGGGGCATGCCCGAGGTAGTGACAAAGGCAGGGCCTGCTAGTTTTATCGGGGTGTGCTTCGAATAGTCTAGCCAAGCCGTGACGGGGCAGAAGGGGGAACCAGGGATTGCGGGGACGGCGATGTCAGTGTGTTCGCCGGCCCTCCAGCGGGTCTTGGTCGACGCCACGTGTATGTTGAGGCCGGCCGCAGTCAGTGTGACAACGGAGGCTCGAAGTGCATGTCTGCGTGTCATGGGGTTGTTGGACTCGAGTAGGTTGGATTGCCTCAAGATGGTGAAGTAGGCCAGTAGCGTCGCTGCAGTCAGGACGCGGCCGTTCGGGCGGGCACGTCGAAAGAACCTGACTATGTTCTTTATGTGCTCTGGAGTAATGGGTGGAGCCTGGGTTGGCACGTGGTCCGATGTTCTCTGGATGCCCTTCTTGAGGAGGCCTACTGGGTACGTATCGAATGCGTCAGGGGGTCCTCCGACTGCTCGCACCCAGGTGCGCGCTCCGCTAACGTAGTTGAGTACCGTGCCAGGTGTTTTCAGCACGTCCAAGAGGTGTAAGATGTACGATAGTATAAGGTACTGGGTTGGCTGCGCTGGCTCGGCTCCGTGCTGTCTCAGGTATCTGATGTAGGTCAATACCTGACGGTTTTTGTTCCGCCAGGTTCCCGGGGCCAGTCCCGCGGAGATCTTCCTCATAAGTCACTTGTGGTGTTGTGCGGAGAAACCTGGGGATGAGAACCAAGCGTATTAGGGGAAGAGCCAGGTTAAAGACCACGCGGCAGGTTCGGGCTCACTGGCAAAAGTGAGCTGCTCGGTGCTCAGGCTGGCAGTGCAGGCCCGAACCGCCAGGCGACAGGGCAGTCGTATAGTTCAGGGGTTTGGTGTAGGTGGCGCCACCGTCCCATAGAGATCAATGCTGAGCGAACGATTCGGTCCCGCGTGCCAAATTACCCATGTTGCCAGCGCAACATGAACAGTGGTCCTAGCAGCCTGGTCTCTTAGTGGGATAGCACTATAAAGTTACCATGAGTGCGCACTGTCACAAGTCGGTACCCATCCTGATATGACCTTAGATGTTGCTAGGACGTAAAGCAACAACAGACAACACGAATCTTTAAAGAATTTAAATTATTTTGTTATTAGTAGCGATACAAAATAAAAATAAAAATAAATTGAAACACGGTTATATATGCGTTACTGTGACTTGGATTGATGAAAGAAAGGACATTTCTTAAATGGGAAATTAGATCTGAAGCAAATGTTAATTTGTCAGACTAGTTGTTATCTGTCAAAGACACCCAGCATAGACGACTTTAGAAATGGTAATTATGACACCCGTTCGTCGTACACGGACAACCACTTTAATGCACCAGTGTTCCTTTGATACAGGAGTGTTTCCTCTCAGGCGAATACCACAGTAATCATGGGCAATCATGAGAAAATACAGAGTGAATAACATCACAGTTCTTCAGAGGTGACATGAATGTGAGGCAATGCTTTAACCTACTTGTAAGCAGTATCGTAACGGTGGTCCTCTATGAGCCATTTGAAGCCTCTCGACCCACCGTCACTGGGAGATATGTATGTGCATAGACAAAGCACTGTTCTCTGGTTCAGAATGTCACGTCCGTCACACATGTGACCATGTACAGCATCATGGTGAGATGAACCCACAGCTGCTCACACCTGACGTTACCTGGTATTATTTCCGTTTGAAGTAAGTCATTCATAGATCACAAAATTGGGGACCATTAGTACTCATGTTCCAGTTCGACCACAATTTCTGGAAGGAACACAAATGTGTTCCGAAATGCACTATAGCACCACTTGTAGGATCTGAATTCTAAGTGTATAAAGTGTTTTATGTCAAAATGCTTCTAGCGCAGTAGGTAATCTGGCCGTATCTAATCTGTGTCTTTTTGCACAAGTTGCAATTCAATAACGCGTCTGAAATCTGAAATGCGAATTAACTTCCCATCGAAATGCAAGCAGGACAATGCTCCGTAAATGTTGCAGATTGACTAATATGGAAATTTGGAATCGACTCCCAGCGCATAATCAAAATACAAATTTAATTAGAACGCCATTGAGACGCAGCGGGCAGTAATTAGACCCGGGCGGCGTCCCGCGTTCTCCCAGTCCTGTTTCCTGCAATTGGGCACTGTGGGAGGGGCTACTTCACTAGCAATTTGCCGACTCACCTAAATACCAATCTTCAATGTCCTCAGACCTGTAATTCTACACTGGAAATCTGCTAAGAACTATCGTTAGAATACATGCCACATGGATTTAGTCTTATCTTAGTCCATCTATATAATAAGAGTATAACGTAAGCTAAGGGTTGTGTAGCATATGATGAGAACGGCCATCGAGCGTCACAAAGCGATTAGTAAAAGGCGGCTATTGAATTAAAACGTTCCACCACGGTGGAAAGCAGAGCATTCACAGACGAGCCGTTAATCTGGCGGCGTTCACCTCGCTTTGCGAATTTACAACACATTTAATGTTGTTACCTGCTTTGACTGCGCGTGTCCTGCATCAGGAGAATTCAACAACAGTCGTGCGCATTTGTCACCGGAACCTGATGTTTTCATTAGCCGGGGCGGGATGGTCGAGCTGATAGAGTGCCTGCTTCAAACGGATATTTGTCGCAACGATTTATGGGGCCAACATCACCCGGATGGCAGTTTTGGTTGATCGAAGATGCATTTTATATATGCCGTGTTGGCAGCAAAGGCCATATTCAAGGCGACAAGTGTCCAAATGTTATTCTGCAATACTGTTATTTACCCATCACTTTTACACATAAGGCAAACGTTCACAATTGATTATGAAATTTGCATCAACATAGAGCAAAGACCAAGTTAAAATTCAATGGTATCATTTAAAAAGAGGTACAGGAGATTTTACAGGGGTGGGCGGTTTGATAGGAGGGTAGGTTCACTCGGGTAGCTAAATGAATGTTGGATCTGAAGCATACGATCCATTAGTGTTGGGGAGAGGGGTCTCAGCACGTTGCTTTGTCCGGGGGCCTCGACTATTATGGCCCTGGTGGAATGTGCCCAGCAGTCCCAGGGCTGAGTACGTCATGAACACCGGAAGTAATGGGGACCTACTTATGTATCCAGCAGTCCCAGGGCTGAGTGCGTCCTAAACACCGGAAGTAACGGGAACCTACTTATGTGTCTAGCAGTCCCAGGGCTGAGTGTGTCATGAACACCGGAAGTAATGGGGACCTACTTATGTATCCAGCACTCCCAGGGCTGAGTGCGTCCTAAGCACCGGAAGTAACAGGGACCTACTTATGTGTCTAGCAGTCCCAGGGCTGAGTGCGTCCTAAACACCGGAAGTAATGGGGATGTACTTATGTGTCCAGCAGTCCCAGGGCTGAGTGCGTCCTGAACACCGGAGGTAATGGGGAGTTACTTATGTGTCTAGCAGTCCCAGGGCTTAGTGCGTCTTAAACACCGGAAGTAATGGAGACCTACTTATGTGTCTAGCAGTCCCAGGGCTGAGTGCGTCCTGAACACCGGAAGTAATGGGGATGTACTTGTGTGTCTAGCAGTCCCAGGGCTGAGTGCGTCCTAAGCACCGGAAGTAATGGAGACCTACTTATGTGTCTAGCAGTCCCAGGGCTGAGTGCGTCTTAAACACCGGAAGTAATGGAGACCTACTTATGTGTCTAGCAGTCCCAGGGCTGAGTGCGTCCTAAACACTGTATAGAAACAGGAAGGTGCTCGGCCGCGGTGAGCACCCCATGCAACTACAAAACTCTTCCCCGTCATATCACCTGTGATGCAATCAGCCTAATCAAGATAACCAACTCTGGAACCAATACTTGAAAGAGAAAGGAAAACAAGTCACACAGATGAACAGTGAATAAGTTGTGCTTTATTGACATCAACTCCTGTCCACCCCCCTACATGTGACCTATCACCTTCACTCACTACCTGCTGTCCACACTATGTCTCATTACCTCACTTCTATATAGGAAGCAGTGCCTACAGCCCTGGGAACTGGGGTCCCTTGGGTGTTACACTCAACTCAATTTGGAATAGGGGAATTTGAATAGCATCAGACAGAGTGTCTGGGGTCCTGCTCTAGAGTAGGTCTGTCTCACTCAAGAGCCAGGAGTAGAGTGATTTCTCTTCAGTGTGTCTGAATCAGAATCTTGAATAATTATTTAAATCTCAGTATCAGGCTAGTGTGGTCAGAAGGCCAAGGCAGTGCAGGTGACTGGGCAATCCCACCATCAGCCAATCAGGCACCCCAACAGCTGGGGTGGGAGCCAACCCCCAGTGGAGGTGGCTGTCACTCAATTCAGCTGCAGGTGGTGCCCTGAGTGCATATCAAATGAGGCTGAAGGTGGGCCTTCCCCATGGTCATGGGTGAACAGGTAGTTGTATACAGTTACAGATATATATATATATATTCAAAATGTCCTTTTCCTCCAATTGTATTCTTTATGAACACATAGAGAAACATTTCAATAATCATGTACTGTCTCTTTTATAGGAACATCTCTTCATTAACTCTAAGCATCACATATAACATATATTTCACATCACTCCTTATCATATACAATGGGAGTGGGATTCTATTGCTTTTAGTTTACATAACCTGGTTCCCACTCCGTCGTCCAAGAATAATAATGCTCTCTGCCAATATATCATTCTTAACCGAAAATCCGTATATTTTTACAACTGGAAGTAACAGGGACCTACTTATGTGTCCAGCAGTCCAAGGGCTGAGTCCAGTCTGAACACCTGAAGTAACGGTGACCTACTTACGTGTCCAGCAGTCCCAGGGCTGAGTGCGTCATGAACACCGGAAGTAACAGGGACCTACTTATGTGTCCAGCAGTCCCAGGGCTGACTGCATCCTGAACATCTGAAGTAACGGTGACCTACTTATGTGTCCAGCAGTCCCAGGGCTGAGTGCGTCCTAAACACCGGAAGTAACAGGGACCTACTTATGTGTCCAGCAGTCCCAGGGCTGAGTGTGCCATGAACACCAGAAGTAACAGGGGCCTACTTATGTGTCCAGCAGTCCCAGGGCTGAGTGCGTCATGAACACCGGAAGTAACGGGGGCCTACTTATGTGTCCAGCAGTCCCAGGGCTGAGTGCATCCTGAACACCAGAAGTAACAGGGACCTACTTATGTGTCTAGCAGTCCCAGGGCTGACTGCAGCCTGAACACCGGAAGTAACGGGGACCTACTTATGTGTCCAGCAGTCCCAGGGCTGAGTGCGTCCTGAACACCAGAAGTAACAGGGACCTACTTATGTGTCTAGCAGTCCTGGGGCTGAGTGACGTAACGTCGTAGCATACACACTCCTGTGTGTGAGCTACACACGTTGTAAATAGCTCGTCTCCACGGAGCATGCGCGGTGATCGGCTGCACACATTAATTCGTGCCATTGCCACCAGAGCATGGGTAGTAGTTGGCTGTAAGATCTGCATGTACCGCTCCGCCACAGCTCGGGGTTGTGCGGGCACAGCTGAGGCCTACCTGGCATTAACTACTTTGTATAATGCATAAGAAACCAATGCTACACGCCTAGCATATCACGGGGCAAGGGGTGCAGGCCGAGAGGGGTGTGTGTAGGGAGGGGAGCCATGCAGAGAGTACTCGAGGGTTTGAGCAAAAGGTCGACATTGCAGGTAAAAAATACCGGAAGTTGATTGTGGATTGTTGTCCACTGCTATTGTTCTAATGAAAGACGGTATGCACCATTTTTCTCTTTGTCCAGAAGATTGCACGACCATTATTTGTTCGAATTGGCATTAACTCACCATCACCCAATCATTCATCACATTTGTCTGATTAGAAGTTGGCCTTGGAATAAGCGTAATCTTGATACTAAAGGCCCTGTCACATTATGACGTATCTCGCAAGCGTGCGGCCAATGCATGAAATCACTTTTTTATGCTGAGAAGTGTCGAACTTTTCAGCGTGGGGGGCAAAGTTGGACATATACATACCGTATATATAGCATAGGGGCAACGTATAACTAACGTATGGCTAACGTACCTCCCGGCGAAAAATACTCGAATTACGCTCACGGTACATTCATAGAATGCCGGTGAATGTTATAAATGTTATTTGATTGCCAGAACTGCACCTCATACGTTACATACGTCAAGACACGCTGGAGAAATGTATGTTAGACATACATTAGGCATACGTTATGCATATGTTGTCAGTATGCGGACTGTATGTTCCCACTGCCTTTAACATTGGTCAATGTAGTGCAACGTAGTGAACAATTTTGTCTAACATATGTCTAACATACATCGATGTATGCCTAACGCATACATAACATACGGCGGATGTAAAATCCACATGTTGTCGAAGGTTGTCGTACGTCGAAAGTTTTGTGCATGCACAAAACTTTTCTGACCCCCTGACGTGTGATGTCGTATCTCGACGAACATCGACGTACATTGATGTATACCAACGAGCGCCTAACACACCCATAACGCCTAGCAACATATCCCAAAGTAGTGGCCAAAAATCACATACATCGGCGTTCGTTGGCGCGAGGCGTGGTAATGTGACAGCCCCTTAAGCCTCCACTTCCTAACCACCACCGTGTCCCGCCCCACTCCCCGTCCTTACTACCTGGGCGTTCGATGTTGATTAATGGCGTTTTACTTTTAGCAAAATCTAAGGGCATGAGAGGACGAACACATTGATGACACTGTCCACTGGTGACTACTTTATAGAGGTGTCCCAATGGGATACCATCCCGACGGCACCTTGATCTGATTGATGACCCACTCAATCTCATTATCTTGATACTGAGCCAACCAATCCTTGTGATATTCTAGCAATAAAAAGTGCTAGAAGAGGTAGCGACAAATATCAAATTTTGTGAGTCTTTGGCTTGACTCGGCCTGGATCTAACCCAGAATCTCTCACACAAGAATCGAATGTCCAACAACTCATTCAGCCATCCTGTCCAATCACTACCTGGGTATAGTTGGGAACAATAACATTTCTATTATGTTCTAATAATAAACAATTTCCACCACCATCCCACCGCCCCCTGACGTCTATGGAAGAACTAACGTAATAATAGGTAGCAACTCCCTGTACAACATGTTCGGGGAAAGGGCTTACAGAGGATTTCCACCACCAACGTGCCCTCTGGTGACAGTGGGGAGAATTAATGTTGTGGGTAGCAGCTGACTGAGCATGCTTCGTGTAAAAGGCTCCCCGCCCACATACTCCCTCACCCGCCCGCCGGTTGGTAGAGAATGACACCCCACGTGCACCAGTGTATACACGGGGACTTACTAGCGCAGACGTCACACCGGCCTCCCTCCAAACCACCCACACAGGCCCCGCCCGCCGGTTGGTAGAGAATGTCACCCCACGTGCACCAGTGTATACACGGGGACTTACTAGCGCAGACGTCACACGGCCTCCCTCCAAACCACCCACAGGCTGCCGCCGGTTGGTAGGATGACACCCAGTGACAGTGTTACGGGGGACTTACTGGCGCAGACGTCACATCAGCCTCCCTCCAAACCACCCACACAGGCCTCGCCCGCCGGTTGGTAGAGAATGACACCCCACGTGCACCAGTGTATACAGGGGGACTTACTGGCGCAGACGTCACAGCGGCCTCCCTCCAAACCACCCACACAGGCCTCGCCCGCCGGTTGGTAGAGAATGACACCCCACGTGCACGAGTGTATACAGGGGGACTTACTAGCGCAGACGTCACACCGGCCTCCCTCCAAACCACCCACACAGGCCTCGCCCGCAGGTTGGTAGAGAATGACACCCCTCGTGCACCAGTGTATACAGGGGGACTTACTAGCGCAGACGTCACAGCGGCCTCCCTCTAAACCACCCACACAGGTCTCGCCCGCCGGTTGGTAGAGAATGACACCCCTCGTGCACCAGTGTATACAGGGGGACTTACTAGCGCAGACGTCACACCGGCCTCCCTCCAAACCACCCACACAGGCCTCGCCCGCAGGTTGGTAGAGAATGACACCCCTCGTGCACCAGTGTATACAGGGGGACTTACTAGCGCAGACGTCACACGTGGCCTCGCCCGCGTTGTAAAATACACCCTCGTGCACCAGTGATACAGGGGGACTTACAGCGCAGACGTCACACACGGCCTCCCTCCAAACCACCCACACAGGCCTCGCCCGCAGGTTGGTAGAGAATGACACCCCTCGTGCACCAGTGTATACAGGGGGACTTACCAGCGCAGACGTCACACACGGCCTCCCTCCAAACCACCCACACAGGCCTCGCCCGCAGGTTGGTAGAGAATGACACCCCTCGTGCACCAGTGTATACAGGGGGACTTACCAGCGCAGACGTCACACACGGCCTCCCTCCAAACCACCCACACAGGCCTCGCCCGCAGGTTGGTAGAGAATGACACCCCTCGTGCACCAGTGTATACAGGGGGACTTACCAGCGCAGACGTCACACACGGCCTCCCTCCAAACCACCCACACAGGCCTCGCCCGCCGGGGACGAACGCAGCGTCATGGCGTCCACAGCGTCTCCAGCAGCCGACACACGAGATGTGTGATAAGCGCGCAGTTCAATAGTGACACAGCCACCGAGTCAAAGAGTAAGTCAAAGAAGGGCAAACGCAGATATCAACATTCACTCAAAAGTCAGGGACTCGGCCGAGATGAGTATTCCTCGGTGTGGCATAATCTCTCTAAGACCCCAGTCACACTACAGCTTGCGACCACTTTGCGACCACCTTAGACCAAAGAACCCACACTCACCCTTGACATCCTTACTACCTAAACAATGGTTGTCGATGTGTGGGCGTCACTGGTGAGTGTGGGTTCTTTGGTCTAAGGTGGTTGCAAAGTGGTTGCATGCTGCAGTGTGACTGCGGTATAACTATATACAGTTTTGGAGGACCTGTTTCGATAGCTTTTCGCCAGTGAAGAGGGAGTGGCGGTAGTATGAACGAGCTCCTGGCCCATCTGAGTATATAATAATGTCACAACTAGCTTAGACTAGTTTATATTCATATAATAGATTATCTAGCATTACATACACTGTGTTTTATAAAGCTCCAGGACATTAACTGTGGAGCCGTTCTTCCAATTGTTCTGCATTAGGATTTTGAAACCGGTTTCACTCCTGGCAACTATTGACTAAAGCATTTCCTTTGTAAACAAAAGGAAAAGAACAAAGGACGTAAGTAACTCGGGAGACCTGTCTTCAGGAGACCTGTCTCAGAGACCCGTCTTTGTGCATTAAGAGAGGCTCAGGGATCCGGTCAGGGTCCCGTCTTTGCGCATTAAGAGAGGCTTGGGGATCCGGTCAGAGACCCACCTTTGCGCATTAAGAGAGGCTCAGGGATCCAGCCAGAGACCCGTCTTTGCGCATTAAGAGAGGCTCAGGGATCTGGTCAGGGTCCCGTCTTTGCGCATTAAGAGAGGCTCGGGGATCCGGTCAGAGTCCCGTCTTTGCGCATTAAGAGAGGCTCAGGGATACGGTCAGAGACCCGTCTTTGCACATTAAGAGAGGCTCGGGGATCCGGTCAGAGACCCACCTTTGCGCATTAAGAGAGGCTCGGGGATCCGGTCAGAGTCCCGTCTTTGCGCATTAAGAGAGGCTCGGGGATCCGGTCAGAGACCCGTCTTTGCGCATTAAGAGAGGCTTGGGGATCCGGTCAGAGACCGTCTTTGCACCTGGGGTCCGGTCGACTCTTTGTGATTAAGAGAGGCTCGGGGATCCGGTCAGAGACCCGTCTTTGCACATTAAGAGAGGCTCGGGGATCCGGTCAGGGTCCCGTCTTTGCGCATTAAGAGAGGCTCGGGGATCCGGTCAGAGTCCCGTCTTTGCGCATTAAGAGAGGCTCGGGGATCCGGTCAGAGACCCGTCTTTGTGCATTAAGAGAGGCTCGGGGATCCGGTCAGAGACCCGTCTTTGCACATTAAGAGAGGCTCGGGGATCCAGTCAGGGTCCCGTCTTTGCGCATTAAGAGAGGCTCGGGGATCTGGTCAGAGTCCCGTCTTTGTGCATTAAGAGAGGCTCGGGGATCCGGCCAGAGACCCGTCTTTGCACATTAAGAGAGGCTCGGGGATCCGGTCAGAGACCTGTCTTTGTGCATTAAGAGAGGCTCGGGGATCCGGTCAGAGTCCCGTCTTTGCGCATTACGAGAGGCTCGGGGATCCGGTCAGACTCCCATCTTTGCGCATTAAGAGAGGCTCGGGGATCCGGTCAGAGACCCGTCTTTGCGCATTAAGAGAGGCTCAGGGATCCGGTCAGAGACCCGTCTTTGCGCATTAAGAGAGGCTCGGGGATCCGGTCAGAGACCCATCTTTGTGCATTAAGAGAGGCTCGGGGATCCGGTCAGAGACCCGTCTTTGCGCATTAAGAGAGGCTCGGGGATCCGGTCAGAGACCCGTCTTTACGCATTAAGAGAGGCTGAGGGATCCGGTCAGAGACCTGTCTTTGTGCATTAAGAGAGGCTCGGGGATCCGATCAGAGACCCGTCTTTGCGATTAGAGAGGCTCGGGGTCCGGTCAGAGACCCGTCTTTGCACATTAAGAGAGGCTCAGGGATCCGGTCAGAGACCGTCTTTGCGCATTAAGAGAGGCTCGGGGATCCGGTCAGAGACCCATCTTTGTGCATTAAGAGAGGCTCGGGGATCCGGTCAGAGACCCGTCTTTGCGCATTAAGAGAGGCTCGGGGATCCGGTCAGAGACCCGTCTTTACGCATTAAGAGAGGCTTGGGGATCCGGTCAGAGACCTGTCTTTGCGCATTAAGAGAGGTTCGGGGATCTGGTCAGAGACCCGTCTTTGTGCATTAAGAGAGGCTCGGGGATCCGGTCAGAGACCCGTCTTTGTGCATTAAGAGAGGCTCGGGGATCCGGTCAGAGACCCGTCTTTGCGCATTAAGAGAGGCTTGGGGATCCGCTCAGAGACCCGTCTTTGCGCATTAAGAGAGGCTCAGGGATCCGGTCAGAGACCCGTCTTTGTGAATTAAGAGAGGCTCGGGGATCCGGTCAGAGACCTGTCTTGGCGCATTAAGAGAGGCTCAGGGATCCGGTCAGAGTCCCGTCTTTGCACATTAAGAGAGGCTCGGGGATCCGGTCAGAGACCCGTCTTTGTGCATTAAGAGAGGCTGGGGGAACCGGTCAGAGACCCGTCTTTGCACATTAAGAGAGGCTCAGGGATCCGGTCAGAGAGCCGTCTTTGCGCATTAAGAGAGGCTCGGGGATCCGGTCAGAGACCCATCTTTGTGCATTAAGAGAGGCTCGGGGATCCGATCAGAGACCCGTCTTTGCGCATTAAGAGAGGCTCGGGGATCCGGTCAGAGACCCGTCTTTACGCATTAAGAGAGGCTCAGGGATCCGGTCAGAGACCTGTCTTTGCGCATTAAGAGAGGCTCAGGGATCCGGTAAGAGACCCGTCTTTGTGCATTAAGAGAGGCTTGGGGATCCGGTCAGAGACCCGTCTTTACGCATTAAGAGAGGCTCGGGGATCCGGTCAGAGACCCGTCTTTGTGCATTAAGAGAGGCTCGGGGATCCGGTCAGAGACCCGTCTTTGTGCATTAAGAGAGGCTCGGGGATCCGGTCAGAGTCCCGTCTTTGCGCATTAAGAGAGGCTCGGGTACCCGCTCAGACAGCACCAGCGGGGAGACCCGTCTTTACGCATTAAGAGAGGCTCGGGGTCCCGCCCAGACTCGCAAATGACGATACATCACACAACAACGCCAGGAACACACGCGTCTAAACAAAAACTGACTTTATTTTGATGTTGCAGCATAAGAACAAGAACGATACTGGGGAGTGGTACGCTCTGGGTGCACATAGAAGCATCGTAATTAGTGATGAAGTAATTAATGGTAAGTTAGCATTTTGAATAAGCAAATGTATCCTCTATTCAGAACACAGCACGCACATACACACACGCATCGAATGGATTAACCGTTATATACACAATACAACATAATTATAACATGGATTATTGGAGGCAAAGAAATCACTTCGACGGATAAGTGTACACAGTAAATATATCTGAATTGCTGTTTGTGTACGATATGGACAGATCGAGTGTTTATGATATCTTCAACTACTCTGATTCGGGACTCCTATTCTACTCAATTAGGGGTCTCTACGACGACCCGGCAGGGGGCGTGTGTGTGCACGTCTACGCGAGGACCGTCACGTGACCTACCCAGTTTGCACCTGTGGGTAGTTAGTCTCATTTACTTCGGCCGTTCCTCACCATCCTCACCATCCTCACCATCCTCACCTGGTTCTTCTGGTGTCGGTCTTCATCCCCGTGGGATGCGTTACAACGGCAAGTAGGAATGAAAGCGAGGCAATGACAACTCCTTTTAATTAAAGCTACTCAATCAGACGAACGCATAATAATTAACAATGTCAAAACTCAAACACTTATCTAGATTTGATCCTGTGCATCCACCTTTGATGCCGCTGCACTTGCTCCAACAACCAACCAAGCTGCACTCGTTAATCAGTTCTTTGGGGTTTTACCCCCTAAGAACATCAAATTGCACTGATTTTGACAGAAAGTGATATAACCTAGTTATTGAATGCTGTTTTGCATTTGGCTTCAACAGGCATGCACACACACATAATTTTGCATGCTTTCACTTCAAAATGGCCTCTCAGTTGAACATTAATCACTAAACATACTTCGAACTAAAGAAGAGGAGGTCAGAAAGGTAAACTTAATATATTTATTTGCAAAATATGTAATGCATTTAAAAAAAAGTTAACCAACGGACTATGCAACTTGAAACCCACAGCCCCTAAACCTACCCCCCCCCCCCCCCCCGCTAAAAACGTTACAGTTTCACATTACCACAGACACAGCCTTGTCGGGTTTTGCCATGAAATGGTTCACTCGGCACGCTCGTTTTAACTGGTTAACGTACAATTAATTTCAGTTTCTAGTCATCATACTTGTTTGAAAGCGCAAGAATGTCAGAATGCTTTACGCCTTCATATTGGATGGGAGCCCCTCGGTCTGTGGAATGTAGACTGACCTCATCTACGCAAACAACTCTTATATATCGAGATACACACTGATACATATATATATATATGTATATGTATATATATATATCGATTGAGATCACTACCCAACACCTTTCAACACCAGCACCTCCCTATGTTGTAATTGGTTCATACATGTTAAACAGGGCCATCGTATTGTAAACAGATCATTAAAGGTTCCACGATTAGCATCGACACCATCACGTGAATAATCATTTACATCATATTGATTTGAGAACATCTTCATCTTACGATAGGCAATACAAACTGGTCATAGAAGATTCGTTTACGTTTACTAAATGGCTACAGATTTACACGCCAGGTAGCACGTTCAGTGAACAATTGTGACCCGACAAAGGGAGAGCGGGCTCTGTGCCGGACATTTCCTCACCACCACGAGATCGTGGCCAGCAAAGGGCCAAACCTCCAGGGCAGATTCTACACACGACAGCCCAGCCTCTGGTGGGACCAGCGGACGCAGCTGCGGATCGAACCAGCAGAAACACAAACAGATGCACCCAGCACATCCTCTACCGCAATGCCTAAACAGGAACACATATTCTAAACGAGTAAAAAACCGCAACTCTGGATCCCTGTTTATTATTGTGAGGTCACATAGACACGAAGTAGATGTTCCCCCGAGTGACACAAAACTCACCACCGCCGGCAGTGTGCACGAAGCGGCGTGGTGTCGGCGCACACTACACTGGTCGCTCAAGTCGCCCCTAGTTTCCACTTGAGTCTGATGGTGTCAGGTCAGCATTGCTTGGTGTGATTGTAGTATCAGCAGAGAAGTGAAGGGGGTCGGGCTCTCAGACCACTGCCTCCAACTTCTGAACCCTCACCCAGTCACTCACCCCTACACCGCTAAACGCACCCGGACACAGCGCTACACAAAGGGTCTGTCAGCATCTACACATCCGTATTGTAACAGTCCACCATATATGCTCAGTGTCTACCCAACTGTCGGACTATATATAAATATATATATATATATATATATATATATATATGAGATGTATAAAACTTATGCGAGTATAAAGGCGCGTAAGGGAATATCCCCTACTGGCCACCCTGATTCTGTGTACTACTTTATGGTGGCCCCTCCCCTGGGTGGGACAGGTGGCGCCACCACCCCAGTGCCGCGAATATTGTCACTCGCGCACTGGAATTTTATACACAGGGGTCACACTATATATATATATTTATATATATATATATAATCACTAAGTGTCCAAATAGTGTGGCGACATCCGTAGGAATGCCAAATGACCTGCCCAGTTCAATAAACCTGTTGATAATTTTCTATGGCTGGTTATTGGTTAACGTACAATTAATTTCAGTTTCTAGTCATCATACTTGTTTGAAAGCACAAGAATGTCAGAATGCTTTACGCCTTCATATTGGATGGGAGCCCCTCGGTCTGTGGAATGTAGACTGACCTCATCTACGCAAATAACTCGTATATATCGAGATACACACTGATATTGTCTATGGGCATGTATAGATGATAGATCTCAGAATGCCATTCTTGTTACGTATATCTAGATATATACACATACTAGTTTGATCTACACGTGTGTATGTTGTCTGACATATACATACACACACTATACAGATATTGTCAGTACATCAGTATAATATATAATGGTATATACATTTATATCGATATAAATTATAAGTACACCTGACGGTGAACACACTTGCGGGGCTTCGTGCGTTGTACCACAATGTACCTTGTGTACACGTGCAGTATGGGGGAGAGGGTGTGGGTGGTTTGTTTGTTTGTTGTTGTTTTACGTCCTAGCAACATCTAACGTCATATCAGGACGGGGGGTGTGGGTGGTGAAGTGAGGTGGGGCTTAGAGTTGGGGACGTGTTTGGCGGGGGGTGTCTGACACTTTAATGGAACAGCACCCGCCCACCGCGTGCTCACAGGCACCTCGACCACTGCGCAGTCGTAGCGCGCAGCTTTATAGCGCGCGGCCCAGGAGGAGGACAGTCAATGTGGCGAGGAGGCCGTGCGGCGGGGTGCTGGAGGCGGGCGCGCCGCTGCTCTCCGTGTTGCAGAAGTCCTCCTTGCAGCAGGTGGCGCATGTCTCCAGCTTGTACGTGTCGCCCGCCGTCTGGCAGCCCGGCGCACACTCCTGGGAGCACTTCCGGGTGAAGGTCGTCAACTCATCGTCAGTATACAGGCTCTCCACCTGCAGGACAATCGAGCAGAGGGTCACGTGGTGGCATTAGGTAAAAGATTCACCGCTGGTTACATTGGTACACCACGAGGCTATAGAAAAGGTGGCGAAAATGTGCTCACAGTTGATGGCCTTGGATTGGCTCTCGTACCTGTCCTACCTTATGTTGATTCAAATCCATTAGCCACGATCCAAGTGTATATGTTTCCCCTCAACATATATACTCCAGATTGTTCAAATCACATAGTATCAAGGCATGTTTACACAAAATCAGTTTGCAGTGATAGAGCTCATGAAATAAACCCTCCATGTTTGAATGAACTGTTTGTATCACTTGACTACCTCAGCCAATCAAAATGTACCAACTGACCACATCAGCCAATCAAAATTACCTAGACTGGACTCTATCAAAATGGCTGGCATGTGGATGTCAATCCAGACTTAAACTTCATGCATCTATGAATATAATTGACTAAGCAACTCAAAGGTTGAGGGTAAATACATGCGGGTAGGTGAAGAATATATTTTGCTTCTTAGATTGTGGATTTAGGCTCTCATTTCATTTCCCCAATTTTTCGCCAGCTTTTATATAGGGTTGTATTTCACCCCTGTACTACAAGTACAGGGTGAATCTTTTGTCTAGGTGGAACATGCTATCATGTCTATCACGTTTGTCACGTCTGTCATTGCTGTCACGCCTGTCATTGCTGTCACGTCTGTCATTGCTGTCACGTTTGTCACTATGGTCTTTATTGTCTTTGTTCTTATTGTTGTCTTTGTTATTGTTGTTGTTACTGTTGTTGTTACTGTCGTTGTTATTGCTTCTGTTATTGTGGTTCTTGTTCTTGTTCTTGTTACTGTTATCATTGTTATTATCATTGCTAAGGATTGCTGTTGCTGTTGTTGCTCTAATTGCTGTTATTGCATATGTCACAATTATTTCAGTTTTTGTAGTACTTTCTATTATTGTCATGATTGCTAGTATTGTCATTATTAATGGATGGTTCATTATCAAAATGATTGGAGAGTCAACATTGATGACGGCGGTGATGATGATACTGGTAATGGTGATGATGCTGGTGGTGATGATGAGGGTGGTAATGGTGATGATGCTGGTGGTGATGATGATGATGGTGGTGGTGATGATGATTAGTACATGGATAAATCATGGTGAGATTAAAGAGTAAAACACAATTGCTTATGACATGAAAATCAATCGGGTCAAATTGGATGGTTTGTGATACAGCAAATACATATTATCAAGACATCAGAGCGCACGTGGTCGACATGGATACTAATATGAAGGTCAATGAGGTCAAATTGTGATATAGCGAATACATATTAGAGAGAGAGATCAGAGCATATGTGTGGTCGACATATGAAAGTCAATCAGAACAGAATGGCAGGTTACGGTGTGAAGCATAACCATAGATTGTAAGATATGAATATGAAGACCAGGTAGGTCAAATTTGAGTTCATAGCACATTTGGGTGAAGCTGAAAAGCATAACCAAATTAGCCATGGTATAAATGATGACGGATGTGACTGAAGGTCACTGAGGTCATATGGACTGTTTGACACGTTGAGTATTGTTTACGTCATAGATTTCCAGCACATGCGCATTGGCTGTTCGGCAGAAATAACCACTAGGCCTGAGCATAGTCGATAGTGTTAGGAGTGGGTAGCAGGTCACCGCAGCCTGCTCTGTGGTGAAGGTCTTATAGAGGATTTCCACTATAGGATGTTTGCGGTGACAGCTCAGTGTGCAGCCTGCTCTGTGGTAAAGGTCTACTTATAGAGGATTTCCACTATAGGATGTTTGTGGTGACAGCTCAGTGTGCGGCCTGCTCTGTGGTAAAGGTCTATTTATAGAGGATTTCCACTATAGGGTGTTTGCGGTGACAGCTCAGTGTGTAGCCTGCTCTATGGTAAAGGTCTACTTATAGAGGATTTCCACTATAGTGTGTTTGCGGTGACAGCTCAGTGTCTGGCCTGCTCTGTGGTAAGGGTCTTATAGAGGATTTCCACTATAGGATGTTTGCGGTGAGAGCTCAGTGTGCAGCCTGCTCTGTGGTAAAGGTCTTATAGAGGATTTCCACTATAGGGTGTTTGCGGTGACAGCTCAGTGTGCAGCCTGCTCTGTGGTAAAGGTCTACTTATAGAGGATTTCCACTATAGGATGTTTGCGGTGACAGCTCAGTGTGCAGCATGCTCTGTAGTAAAAGTCTACTTATAGAGGATTTCCACTATAGGGTGTTTGCGGTGACAGCTCAGGGTGCAGATGGCTCTGTGGTAAAGGTCTTATAGAGGATTTCCACTATAGGATGTTTGCGGTGACAGCTCAGTGTGCAGCCTGCTCTGTGGTAAAGGTCTTATAGAGGATTTCCACTATAGGATATTTGCGGTGACAGCTCAGTGTGCAACATGCTCTGTGGTAAAGGCCTTATAGAGGATTTCCACTATAGGATGTTTGCAGTGACAGCTCAGTGTCTGGCCTGCTCTGTGGTAAAGGTCTTATAGAGGATTTCCACTATAGGGTGTTTGCGGTGACAGCTCAGTGTGCAGCCTGCTCTGTGGTAAAGGTCTTATAGAGGATTTCCACTATAGGATGTTTGCGGTGACAGCTCAGTGTGCAGCCTGCTCTGTGGTAAAGGTCTTATAGAGGATTTCCACTATAGGGTGTTTGCGGAGACAGCTCAGTGTGCAGCCTGCTCTGTGGTAAAGGTCTTATAGAGGATTTCCACTATAGGATGTTTGCGGTGACAGCTCAGTGTGCAGCCTGCTCTGTGGTAAAGGTCTTATAGAGGATTTCCACTATAGGATGTTTGCGGTGACAGCTCAGTGTCTGGCCTGCTCTGTGGTAAAGGTCTTATAGAGGATTTCCACTATGGGGTCTTTGCGGTGACAGCTCAGTGTGTGAGATGCTCTGTGGTAAAGGTCTTATAGAGGATTTCCACTATAGGGTGTTTGCGGTGACAGCTCAGTGTGCAGCCTGCTCTGTGGTAAAGGTCTTATAGAGGATTTCCACTATAAGATGTTTGCGGTGACAGTTCAGTGTGCAACATGCTCTGTGGTAAAGGTCTACTTATAGAGGATTTCCACTATGGGATGTTTGCGGTGACAGCTCAGTGTGCAATATGATATGTGCAAAATGTTCTGAAGGACAAACAACAATAAGGATATTGCTTACACAGAAAGAAAACCAGGGTCAGCCCGAGAGCTGCTTCATGGGGCCGACCAGTAACTAGCGTAAGCACGGGCAGTTAGTGCACACCTAATACCCCTGTCACACTACGACGTAATGAGCGAACGTGAGCCTAACGTGGTGATATTTCGTCATTACGTTGATGTACGTTGGATTACGTTATGATGACGTCATAATGACGTTAGACTGACGTCGAGCTACGTCATATTACGTCGTGTTACGTCGAGTTACGTCGATGTTTTGGACATGTTCAAAAGTTTTGACGTAGGTCGAACGTAAGGGTTTACGTTCGCCATACGTTCTGTTCACGTTCAGCGAACGTCAATGACGTTAAACGGACGTTAGGCAAACGTTCCTCACTACATTCCACTACGTTCCACTACGTTCCACTACGTTCCACTCGTTGACCCACATTAAAACCGGTGGAAACGTCCATGTGGCGTAATGGGAAAGTCAGGAGAATGTCAGAAGAACGTCAGGAGAACGTCAGGAGAACATCAGGAGAACGTGCATTCAACGTACGTTCAACGTCTCATGACATAGCTAACGTCACATAACGTTCTTCTGGCGATGGAATAACGTTCATAACGTTCCGTGAGCATCATTACGTTGACCTCTCTCGTTGAATGACGGTATCACTATGCTTTACCGACGCTACGCTCTCGTCCACTACGCTGCATCCACGTTCAACTTGTGCCCAAATTTGCATACTACGCCGAGAAGTTCAATGTTCTTCACGTTCTCCCTACGTCGACGTCGTTACGTCGTAGTGTGACTGGGCCATATCAGTAACGGACGGACGGGCCTGCCCTCTATGGAAGATCTTCTGATCAAAGAGAATCTCCGGTGGACTGGACACCTCATGAGGATGTCATCAGACAGGCTACCAAAGCAGATCCTCTATTCTAAACTGTCTTCTGGTTACAGAAAGAGAGGGCGCCCTCATCTCCGGTTCAAGGATACCACCAAGAGAAACCTGAAGCTGAGAGACATTAAGACCGACTCATGGACATCACTCTCACAGTGGAGAGCTAAATGGAGAGCAGCAGTCAAGTAATGAAAGCAGTCTTTGTCGCATTGTGACCGACAGCATGATGATGATGAACAGTAACAGACGGCCAGGGACATTTGAGAGGGACAGTTATTGTGGAACTAATGGAGAACCGATGTCAGCCAAGAACAGTTTATTTGCAATGAAGATCAAATTTGTCTCGCTCTTTGTTATTTATCCTTACATATACTTGCCTCAAAGAAGACTTTGAGTTTAATGCTCCAGATTTATGACGCCTGGCATTTCTCGTGACTGACACTGATTTAGGACACTGCGCGCACTCATGGTGACTTTATAGTGTGCCTCAGTGGGATACCATATTGCTAGCACGCAATAGCCTGACACTGAGCCAGTCAGTTATGGGTCTACCTTACTCACCCTGTTGATTGTGCTAATTGATCGAAACCAGAAGTGCATAATATCCACGGCTATAGTCCGAGGTAAATAATTAAGCATGCGCAAACTATTTAATCTAATGTAGATTTGCAGTACACAGAAATATTTCTAAGAAATTAACATTGGAAGTATAGAATATAATTTTAAGATGCCTTAAGAAGACGACCGCGTGTAATAGTAATACTATAATACAACCTATGCCAGTTGAATGGCGGCCGTGTTCAGTTGTAACGGGTTCGTCTGTGAAACATGCAGCAGTCGCGGTCACCTGGCCCAGCCAACCGGATGTTGATTAACATTTTTGGGGTGGGTGGGGGGTGGAGGTGCGTGCAATGCAGAGCTTTATCCAAGCAGATGCTGACCGACAGAGCCCGACTGGCGCCGACAGTAAGATCTCAGTTGTGCAAGACAATTTACCTCAAACTTTATTTCACATGTATATAAAGGCTACACTCATGATTAACGCCCGATTAACTTCTGTAATTCCCCTACGTAAAGTCGAAGAAACACTTTACTCTCCTTGCCCAAGACCAGGCCCTACTCCTTAATAATGCACGAAACCACATCGTTTGCGAGCTGCTGAAAAGTTAATGCTTCCTTTTGAAAGGCGTCACGAACTGCCATAACCGTGTCAAACAGTGCCTCCTCACCGTGCTGTACTACCGGGGTGTCGCTTCTTTCAGCAGCCACCAACTGCCATAACCATGTCAAACAGTGCCTCCTCACCGCGCTGTACTACCGGGGTGTCGCTTCTTTCAGCAGCCACCAACTCAGCTAACGTTTGCACCTAACTGTAGCATAGTGCAACTTCTGTGTGAAGTAGCTCGTGTTGCCATCATCAACAGTGTATGGGTGGTTCTCAGTGTCATCTGATTGTGTAAGTACCCCGAGCTAGTCGAGCCTCAAACATGCACATATCAGCTCATCGTGAGCTGAGTGCAGATGTTACTCTCACGTGACAGCTGTCCATCCTCCCTCTATTCCCACCCATCAGCCCTAGAGGCCAGGACACAGTTAACGGCCATTAATCATCCTAGCCGGTCTTTGAGGTCAGGAAACCCTCGCCCTCCCCGACCCCGGCCCAGTTGTCTGAGACCGGACTGCAGAACGGTGAAGGTCGAAGCCCGGGGCCTCTTCTATAAGGATCACACTGACTGCCAATGAAACAACGTATTGAGGTCACGATTTCACTAGCAACCTATACGCCCTCAGTGGTACTACTGCAGACAAACCTGGCGATGTGCTGTTCTTCACTGTCAGGTGTCTTAAAGGCCACCACTCACGTACCTTGTCAGTTAGCTAACAGTGACAGACGACTTTTATGTAGCGTATTGTTTTAAAACCAAATATGAATATTTAACATATTTAACATTGTATGGCAGTATATATCCAACAAAAAGTATCATCCCCCATTTATTAGCAGAATAAAATGCGAAAATAACGCTCCCATTATGGCACCACAGTCTGTATAAATAACTACAACAAGATCTGGTAGCCTGGTCCCCTGATCTTTTCCATATTACTGATTTACAACAATATTGCAAACACATATTCATTAAATAAACCTAAATATATTATTAAAGGCCGAAACAGCCGGATATTATTACTGCACTAGCTTTTTGTGTAAATAATCCCGAATTGAAAAATGTCTGGAAAACCAGTGCTTCGGCGCTGACAAGAATTTATTCACCAGGGGCCATATGTATGTGTCCGGGTTAGCGGTGCGAAGCTGGTTTTCGGCGAGTTTACCAGGTTAGCGGCGAAAAGTGTGTATGTATGTGTCGGGGTTAAACTAACTCGGTGAGTTTAAAGTCGCCTGCACTAACCCCAAGCGAAACCAGTGTTAAAGGTGGGGTTAGGCACCGATTATGACCAAATCTATTCAATGCGATCATATTTAACAGAATTACATACGCAATAAGTGAAATTTGATCAATTTAACCCTAAATTCGAACCGTTATTAACTCTACCGCCGCATTGGCGGCGATATTAATAGTGTCGAATCGACGAATGTAAAGTAAACAAATCGCCGCCGCCGCCGTGACGTCGATATCCATACTGGCATAACGCCAGCGGCAATGTTTTACGCCCAAATCTATTCAATGTGATCATATTTAACAGAATTACATATGCAATAAGTGAAATTTGATCAATTTAACCCTAAATTCAAACCGTTATTAATGCTGCCGCCGCATTGGCAGTGATATTAATAGTGTCGAACTGACAAATGTAAAGTAAACAAATCGCCGCTGAAACGTTAGCTAACTCGGGCGCGCTTTGGTCACATACATCCCCTGTGACACATTTGGAACACCGGGGTTAGATAACCCGGGACCCGCCTTTAACCCTGGTACGGTTAAAAATTGGCTCATACATATGGGCCCTGAATAAACTTATTTACCACAAAAACACCAAAAGAACTGGTTGTGGGTAGAGTGCATGAGTGCAGCACGGTGCGTGTAGGATTTATATCCCGGCCCAACGCCCCTCTTAGCACCATTCGCCTTCCACCGAGCGAGCCTTTCACGGGCCAGCCTTCCACACCCACACGAGCCGGCAGCACGCGGCCACCAAGGCGCACACAGCAAGCACGCCGGGGAGTGGGGGGTGGGAGGGGCTCCGACACGGGCATGGGGGGGGGGGGCAGGGGAGGGCTATCTCGTCGGTACCGATCGAAAATATCTAATGGTGCTGTCACATTACGACGCTTTTCGCCAACGTGCTTCGACGTGCATGATTTTTTGGTGCTACGTTGGGATACGTCAGGAAGCATTACGCGCGCATTATGGCCGCATTGGTACACGTTGATATACGGCAATGTTCGGCGGCGCGCGTCATCACTCGTCAAAAGTTTTGTGCTTGCACAAAACTTTCGACGTGCGACGACGCGTGGGTGCCAACATTATGGCGACGTTGGATGCGCTGGAATAATCTTATGCGAATGCTATGCACACGCCGCACGCGCATGAGGGTCATTCCCACACGTTGCACCAAACAGTTGCTTTGTTGTTTCACATCCTAGCTACATCTAAGGTCATATCAGGATGGCGCGAGACACTTTTTTGTTTTTTTTCTCACGCGTCGATATACGTTACCACAATGTCGGCCACACGCTACCAATACATTGCGCTGACGCCGAAAAGTTTGACGTGTCTCGACGATTAAAAGTGATTTTGCGCATTGGTGGCGCGCTGGCGAGAAGCCTTGTAATGTGACAGCACCATAAGTAACAGTATATCGTAACGGTATACATCAATTAAAACTAAAATAGTCTTCAGAAAAATCAATGCAATTTAGCAACCAGATATCAGTACTGTAGACTGTATACAATCTACTACTAGTATCTCGATACTAGAGATTTATGGCAAAAACAGAAAGGCTTTGACATAATGTAAGTCAACCAAAAAAATGCTAACGCCAACTCTGTGGTCGTTGTTAGGTTAATGCGGCTGTCACACTACGACGACAAGGGGCTGACGACAGCTCAGCGACTTGGATTTTGTGAAAACCCGACGACATATGCAAATTCGGGCCAAGTTGGACGACAGTGCCGCGACAGTGCCGCGACAGTGCCGCGACAGTGCCGCGACAGTGCCGCGACAGTGCCGCGACAGTGCCCCCCCCACCAAAGTGACAGTGTGTGTATGTATCTCTGTGTCTCACAGTGTGTGTATGTGTCTCTGTGTCTCACACACACATACACAGATACACACACAGACACACACACACACAGACACACACACAGACACACCACTACACACACAGAGACACTATGGTGTCGCTATGGTGTCGTTACGGTGTTTGTACCGTCCCATTTCTTCATATATCATATGGAGACTGCTTCCTCACAGGTCCGCTGCATAAACCTACATGTTTGCACCGTCCCATTCTTCATATTTCTCATGGAAACTGCTATAGCGACAGACGACAGCGCGGCGACAGTGCCGCGACAGTGCCGCGACATCGGCTGTCGTCGAAGTTTTTCAACATGTCCAAAAAGCCGACGACAACCCGGTGATAGTCGAGAAACTGGAGCTGTCGCGGAGGTGTCGCAGCGACATCCGAACGACAGCCGAGTGACAGCCGAGCGACAGCCGACGACAGAGCAAAACGACAAGTCGTTGGACTGTCGTCGGCCTTGTCGTCGTAGTGTGACAGCCACATAAGGAACGTTATCAGCGGTCATCGTAGGTAATGTGTGTGGGTTGGTGGTGTGTGGTGCGGGGTCGTCGTATCTAAGCACATACCGTTCCACAGGGGGTACTAAGCAAGGCGCGTGACTTTGGGATCGGGGGTACAGTGTGGATATGGGTATTAGATGCTTGTTTTGTGTTTACTGAGGGTTTACGTCCAAATAACATTTCAGGTCATAGCAGGAGAGTTACTAACTTGTGACCGTATTCATTCATGACGACTTTATAGTACGACCCGACTGTGATAATATGCCACATACATTCCGGCGCGCTGGTTGAGTCAGTGCTGGACGTCGGTACCTGTGCCGTGACCTACTTTATGTTCGACCTCTACACAGTCACCTGGCTGCTGTCTCCCCTCAACCCCGCCGGCCGCCCAACCCCGACCTCTGCACGAGCCATTTCGATCATCCAGAGATCTCAGGCACTTCCCACAAGCCCCCACCGCGGCACTCTCCTATAACCCCCCTCACTCTCCTATATCCCCCCTCACCCTCCTATAACACCCCTCACTCTCCTATAACACACCTCACCCTCCTATAACACCCCTCACTCGCCTATAACACCCCTCACTCTCATATAACACCCCTCACTCTCCAATAACACCCATCACTCTCCTATAACCCCCCTCACTCTCCTATAACCCCCTCACTCTCATATAACCCCCCTCACTCTCCTATAACACCCTCACTCTCCTATAACACCCCTCACTCTCCTATAACACCCCTCACTCTCCTATAACACCCCTCACTCTCCTATAACACCCCTCACTCTCCTATAACACCCCTCACTCTCCTATAACACCCCTCACTCGCCTATAACACCCCTCACTCTCCTATAACACCCCTCACTCGCCTATAACACCCCTCACACTCCTATTACACCCCTCACTCTCCTATAACAGCCCTCACTCTCCTATAACCCCATTCACTCTCCTATGACCCCCCTCACTCTCCTATAACCACCCCTCACTCGCCTATAACACCCCTCACTCTCACTCGCTATAACACCCTCACTCTCCTATAACCTACGACTTCCTATAACACCCCCTCACTCTCCTATAACACCCCTCACTCTCCTATAACACCCCTCACTCTCCTATAACACCCCTCACTCTCCTATAACACCCCTCACTCTCCTATAACACCCCTCACTCTCCTATAACACCCCTCACTCTCCTATAACACCCCTCACTCTCCTATAACACCCCGCACTCTCCTATAACACCCCTCACTCTCGCCCGGCACCCCCCACTCTCCTCCCGCCGTCCCGTGTAGCTTCTAGAACCCCCATCTTCCGCCTGTGTACACATTTCAGACACGCTACTCTATTACCAATACGCCTACTAATAGTACTATATATATAATACATATTATATACATGTATATATATACATATATATACGTATATATACATATATGTACATATATACATATATATACATATATATATATACATATATATATACATATATATTTAAGGACTTTGCAACACCCCTGTAAATGCTAAACTATAATTATGAGGATCGAAGCCGACATCCAATGATCGACGCCGACAACTTTACCAGGATGTCGGTGTCGCAATTCTTAAAGTGTAGTGGATTTCTTTGTTTTATATTAAATTATCCTAGAAACAAATATGGTTGTTGTATTTTCTCTACCTTTACATTCAGGATAAATTTAAGGACTTTCCAATATCTCTGTCAATGCTAAACTATAATTTGACGATCGACGCCGACATCCAATGATTGGTGCCGACAACTTCCCCCAATTGGCCTCTTTTCGTGATCCTGACCCATATACATATATATACATATATACATATATATATACGTATATAACCCCCCAAATAATAAGAAAAGATTACAAGACACGGAAAAGAAATCGGACTCTGATTCAGACTCACGTCCGAACGCTGATGATTGGCCATGGTTCATTATGATTGAATCATTGAATGACAAGGCATCAGTTGCCAAACTTTCCCCTTTTGCCATTCACAAGGGCATTATGGGAATTGCTGGCACAGTCAAAGACGTGAAGAAACTACGAAGTGGACATATTCTGGTGGAGTCTGCTAAGAAAGCGCATGCCGACAATCTGCTATGTGCAAGCACGCTAGCAGGCATCGGCATCAAGGCCTCTCCTCATCGAACTCTCAACTCTAGCAAAGGAGTAATCAGGACTAGAGATCTTGATGGTGTTGATGAGGATGATATAGCACATGAGCTCAAGTCTCAAGGAGTGTTAAACATATGAAGAATAGTTATAAAGAGGGATAACAAATCCATAAAAACAGGGACATATATCCTCACGTTTGGCAAGCCTTTTCCGCCCAAGAATTTGAAAATTGGATACCTTAGTGTGAATGTGGATGTCTTCATCCCAAACCCACTTCGATGCTTCCAATGCCAGAAGTTTGGTCATGGCAAGGATAGATGCAAAAATGAAATCATCTGTTTTAAGTGCAGTCAAAAAGCTCACGACAACACCAGTTGTCAAAACCAGGCAAAATGTTCCAATTGCCTGGGTGACCATATGGCCATATCTAAAGACTGTCCTGTCTGGAAAAAAGAAAAGCTAATTCAGCAGATCAAGACTGAGAAGTGGCTAAGCTACTCAGAAGCTCGAAGGCTGGCTGAGGCGAATACTCCCTCGCCAATCACCAAGAGCTATGCTGTGGCAGCCAAAGCCTCCAACAGGACAATTGAATGTCGGACTGAACTGATGTGGTTGACTGGAGGGAAGCCCACTGCCTTCACCCAAGTCCCAAATCCAATGCCGGTTTCGACCAAAAGAAATAATAGTAATAATAGTATTGCGGTGCAGACGCTGCCCAAAAAGAAGAAGAACAATTTGTCGGACCGAGTTCCGAAGGGATCTTTGACCCATATGGACAAAATGTCCAGGGGGTCATCGATCTCCAAAAACTTAATATCAAATAGATATCGGGCGTTGGCTGATATTGAGATGCCTGAGACTGTGGAAACCCGCAGGTGAAGTCTCTCCCTCAAACCAAAGGCGAGGGGGAGAACACCTGTCACTGCTCCAAAATGATAGTGACAGGTGCATCTCTTATTCAATGGAACTGCCGAGGTTTTAGGAGCAACATCGAAGAGTTGTCTCTTCTTTGTTGCAACCTCAATCCACTCGCTGTTTGCCTACAAGAAACTTATATAAAAGCTTCTGAGAGTTGTAGTCTTAAAGGCTATACCATTCATAACAAGGACGCACCAGATGGAGACCGAGCCGCTGGCGGCTCCTCCATCTTGGTCAGACATGATGTGGTATGTACGCCAGTGGCGTTAGACACGACACTACAGGCTGTAGCTGTTTGTCTGACGCTGCATAAGACTGTAACTCTCTGTTCCATTTACATTCCTCCGAGCTCCGTTCTCACTTTACAAGAACTGGACGCCCTTGTGGACCAGTTACCGTCCCCATATTTACTTATGGGTGACTTTAATGGCCACAACCCATTATGGGGGGGGGACAATAAGAATGCTAAAGGCAAGAGAATTGAGGATCTTGTGGCTGCTCATGCTCTGTGTGTATTGAACGATGGTTCATACACATATTTGCATCCCGGCTACGGAACATACTCCGCCATCGATCATAGCATTGTAAAACCAGAACTGGCGCTGGACTTTTTGTGGAGGGTCTGGGATGATCTATGCGGGAGCGACCACTTCCCAATTATTCTTAATTGCAGGGGGCCATCTCCCGTAGAGCGAGAGAGGAGCTAGCGGCTTTGTAAAGCCGACTGGCCCACCTTCCAGACCCTATGTCGCGAGGAGTTCACTCCAGACATCAGTGACATCGATGCCTTCACTGAGATGCTGAGATCGATCGCGGAGAAAACTGTTCCAAAGACCTCGGCAACTCCCAAGCATTTGATGCCTCCATGGTTAGATGATGGCTGTAGGAGGGCTATTAAGGAACGAAAGAAAGCTCAGCGTAAATTCCACAGGAGACCGACTGCTGACAATCTGGCGCTCTTTCGAATTCTGCGCGCTCGCGCTCGCAGAACAATCAAAGAAGCGCGGAGGCAGTGTTGGAGACAATTTGTTTCTAGCATCACCATGCATATGCCGTTGGGAAAAGTATGGACAATGATCAGGAGAATCAAACGAAGGGGAGGTGATTCTTCTGTAGTCCAGCACTTGAAACACAATGGCACCATTCTCACATCACTTGACGAAATAAGTGAAGAATTGGCCCGCACCTTTGCTGGAAACTCATCTTTGGCAAACTGCCTCCCGGGCTTTCGGGCCGTCAAGGAACGCCAAGAGCGAAAGCTCTTGGACTTTTCTTCCGATGGCGAGGAGCACTACAACTCCCCATTCAGTATGGGTGAGTTGAGGTGTTCTTTGGAAAGCTCGCATGACACAGCAGTTGGACCTGATGGAATTCATTATCAATTTTTGAAACATCTCCCTGAACATGCACTGAGACTGTTGCTTCAACTCTTCAACAACATCTGGGAGTCGTCTCTTGGCGGGAGGCGACAGTAATGCCGATTCCCAAACCTGGTAAAGACCAGAGTGAAGCCAACAACTATCGTCCCATAGCCCTCACAAGCTGCATCTGTAAAACCATGGAGCGCATGGTAAACAACCGCCTCGTCTGGCTACTGGAGTCAGGACACCACCTGTCCAACCTTCAATGTGGCTTCAGACGGGGCCGCAGCACCCTCGACCATTTGGTGCGCATGGAGACCTTCATAAGAGATGCTTTCCTTAAGAAGGAGCACGTTGTGGCTGTCTTTTTCGACCTCGAAAAAGCCTATGACACAACGTGGCAGCATGGCATCATGGAGGATCTTCATGCGATTGGCCTTCGTGGCAACTTGCCAATTTTCATCAGGAACTTTCTAGCCTTCAGGCATTTCCGCGTCCGTGTCAAGACTACCTATTCTAGCCTACACTCACAGGAACTAGGAGTACCTCAAGTGTCCATGACCCTTTTCGGGGTCAAGGTCAATGGTATTGCTGCTGCTGTAAAGCGGGGGGTCTCCTGTAGTCTTTTCTTGGACGACTTTGTTTTATATTACAGCGGTGCTAACATGAATGTCATAGAGAGACAGCTACAACCAAGCATAAATGGGATCCATCGATGGTCAGTTCTGAACGGTTTCAAATTTTCCAAGACCAAAACAGTCTGCATGCACTTCTGCCTGCTGCGTAGAATACATGCAGAACCGGAGCTGACCCAAACCAAATTTCTGGGCCTCATTCTCGACGCAAAACTGTCTTTTGTGCCACATATAAAGTACCTGAAAACAAGATGCCTGAAAGCGCTGGATATTCTGAGGGTGCTGTCCAGCTCAGAGTGGGGAGCGGACAGAGATGTTCTGCTCTCTGTGTACAGAACCTTGGTTCGGTCATGAGTGGATTACGGCAGCATAGTATACGGTTCCGCAAGGAAATCATATATTGGGCTGCTAGACACGATCCACCACCAGGGACTGCGCCTGGCCCTTGGGGCCTTCCGTACCTCACCGGTTCAGAGCCTTTACGTCGAAGCCAATGAACTATCACTTAACAACAGGAGAATCAAACTGGCCATGCAATATGTAGTCAAGATAAAAACTAATGCATTGAATCCTGCACACAATTGTCTATTCGAGCAACATGACGAATCGAGGTATGAAGCCAGGCCGAATTACATCCAGCCACTGAGGCTCCGAATGAAACCTTATTTGGAGGCCTTGGGCGTGGATTTGGACGTGTTGGAGGATGCCAAAGTCCCAGAACATCCCCCGTGGTCATTGAAAAAGCCATCGGTTATCCTCCGACTCGCGGAACTGAGGAAGTCTGGGACACATCCACTCGAGTACCAAGGACTGCATGCAGAGATTCAAGGCCAGTTTGCAGACCACCTCTCCATATACACAGATGGTTCAAAAGACCAAAGCCGGGTAGCTGCTGCGGCAGTCTGCCGACGGGAAAAGTTTGGTGTACGTTTGACCGATCAGAGCTTGATTTTCACTGCAGAATCCTGAGCACTCCTTCTCGCATTGGAGTGTATCGAGGTATCCAACCACACTAACTATGTTATATACAGTGATTCGTTCTCTTGCCTCCTGGTAGTTGCCCTGTTCTAGCAACGGTCATTTATAAAATGAACCAACTGACAATGGATGGGTATGACATCCACCTGTGCTGGGTGCCTGGCCATGCCGGCATACAAGGAAACGAAGGAGCTGATCGGGCTGCGAAGAAGGCCCTGAACTGTGATCTTGAAACGTGTTTGATCCCTCACTCTGATCTGAAACCACTAATAGCCACCCACATAAAATCCAAATGGCAAAATGAGTGGGATGAAAACATTAATAAACTTAAAGAAATTGAACCATCTGTGGGAAAGCCACCACAGACTCATGCAGGAGCGGCGGGACCAAGTGGTCCTTAGCTGCTGCCGTATTGGCCACTCGTGGCTTACACATGCTTTTCTGCTCAAGGGGGAACCTCCCCCTGAATGTATTGGATGTCAGTCCCCGCTGACACTCAAACACATTTTACTAAGTTGCGTCGATTTTTGGCCCTGTGCCAACAGTTCTACACTGCAGACAGTATGCATGACCTTTTTACTAAGGTAAAACAGGAAAACATTTTAGCCTTTTTGAGGGCAGCTGGACTGTACCACCTCATATAGTTTACTAAATAGATTCTATCAATTATTAATAAAACTTTTCTTTTTCTATGGGAATTTGTTTCCCTTGACCACAAATATATGATTGTGAGCTTTCTAATTTAATGAGTGTCTATTGGCACATAATTGATTGTCTGCTTTTACATGTAAAAGCGATGGTTTGAACAAAACACAAACATTTCTCGCCGTGAATATGGCCTATGCTGCCAACACGGCGTAAAACAACCACCAATCAATCAATCAAAAACATATATATATACATATATATACATATATCTACATATATCTACAAATATATACATATATATATACATATATATGCATATATATACATATATATACATATATATACATATATATACATATATATACATATATATGCATATAAACTTATCCTAGCTGAGGTGGAGAAGAAAGAGAAAGAGCTAAGATGGATTGAGAGAGTTTATTTTTCTCTTTGACAGGAAAATATAGCCCTATCGTATAAATAAAAAACTTTTCGCAGCAAGTGATCTATACAAAGACTGAGGAATAAGTACAAAGAACTGCTGGTGGCAGCGCCACCGTAGGCGAATGTGCCGCAGCAAATCGATCTGAGTCCGTTAATGGACGATAACGGATCATAATAATAGGAAAATACCTCTTACCGATGATTTATACACATATATACATATACTAACTATATATACATGTATATATATGACCCATCACGCCCATCTACAGCTCTATCTTGTTCGCGCACCAATCCCACTTCCTGTCGCCAATATTCCACACATCCTAGGGCGGGTGACCTAGACCTTCGTGCGCATGTCCACGTTTTACCAGAACCTTAACAAACACATTTATTTAACCAAACTTCTGTGTTCGACCAGACAGCAATGCCGACTGGGTTTCAGCACTCGCTTCGTCATGGGATCAACACCAGACTGAGTCAAACCACAGATTGTCGTCAAACCAAAGACTTACAAAATGGACACTTATCGTTATATAGACCTATTTCAATGTTTGTAAACATTGTGTATGCGCGCGCAGCTTGGCTGCAGAACGAATGCACACTGCCACTGAGTTTGTCCGTACGTGCAGTGCAAAACGTCAGTTTTATTAAAGATTAATAGAAATCCAGAACCTAACCGTATCAATTTAATATAATCATTGTGGTAAGCATGTTTTCTATGTGTATTCCAATCAGTTTGCTTCTAGGTGGTGTGGTTTTAGAGATATTTCACTTTTTCTGTATCAAGATTGGTCACCGCGATTGACAATGCGTTGAGTTTGCCGTACGCGCAGTGCAAAACGTCAGTTTTATTCAAAATTAATAGAAATCCAGAACCCTAGCCATATCAATTTAATATAATCTTTTTTGTAAACATGTTTTCCATGTGTATTCCGATCAGTTTGTTTCTAGGTGTTGTGGTTTTAGAGATATTTCACTTTTTCTGTATGAAGATTGCTCACTGCCATTGATAATGCATTGACTGATTGAGTTTGCCGGTACGCGCAGTGCAAAAACGTCGATTTTATTCAAAATTAATAGAAATCCAGAACCCTAACCATAACAATTTAATATAATCTTTTTGGTAAACATGTTTTCTATGTGTATTCCGATCAGTTTGCTTCTAGGTGGTGTGGTTTTAGAGATATTTAACGTTTTCTGTAAGAAGATTGCTCATGACCATTGACAATGCATTGAGTTTGCCTGTACGCGCAATGCAAAACGTCAGTTCTATTCAAAATTAATAGAAATCCAGAACCCTAGCTTCATTAATTTAATATCATCTTTTTGTTAACCATGTTTTCTATGTGTATTCCAATCAGTTTGTTTCTAGGTGGTGTGGTTTTAGAGATATTTAACTTTTTCTGTATGAAGATTGCTCACTGCCATTGACAATGCATTGACTGATTGAGTTTGCCAGTACGCGCAGTGCAAAAACGTCGATTTTATTCAAAATTAATAGAAATCCAGAACCCTAACCATAACAATTTAATATAATCTTTTTGGTAAACATGTTTTCTATGTGTATTCCAATCAGTTTGCTTCTAGGTGGTGTGGTTTTAGAGATATTTAACTTTTTCTGTAAGAAGATTGCTCACGACCATTGACAATGCATTGAGTTTGCCGGTACACGCAGTGCAACACGTCGATTTTATTCAAAATGAATAGATATGCAGACCCCTAACCTTATAAATTTAATATAATCTATTCGTTGAATATGTTTTCTATATGTGTACCAAGTGATTTGTTTCTAGGTGGTGTGGCTTTAGACATATTTCACCTTTTCTCTATGAAGATTCCTCACAGCCATTGAGTTTACAGTGTGACCGGATGTTGTCCTGCAGCCAAGCAGCGCGCGCACTGACCTAAATACATGTGCTGACATCATATGAAATTGGTCAATTGACTGGCGGTCGGCATTACCAGGCTGTGGTTGGCTCAATACTAAGTTAGTGCGACTGTGTGGAGTATCATGTCATGGTTCTGGCAGCGAGATATCCAGGTGGGGAAACACTATAAAGTCATAAGGATTGTGCACTATCACAACTGGGTAGCTGTCTTAATGTGGCCCTAGATGTTGATAGAATATAAAGCCCCAATAAATCAGACCAAACCAACTCTCTGTGGCTGGATGTATCTGTTGCTATGTAAGACACAGGTGCATCACGAGTACATCTATACATATACAGTTCACGATAGACCCTATAGACTTTCTGATTTGTGATATTTTTACTGTTCATTATGACATTTGCATGGTCTGTATTATTACGGTGTTATCACTATTAAAGGGAACATTGGCTTTATTTACTTAGTCACAGATTAAAAATAACTGCTTGAAATTGTGATGTTTGCTACATTCCAGTATTTAGATGCTCCTAGGAAACTGTTGGCAACATGAATAGAACATGTAAGATATATGGGTCAACCGGGTACACGAGGGAACCAGCTGCGACTGGTAGGTTGCCTAGGAAACTGTGGATAGAATAAACGTCAGTCACTAACTGGAACTCGAAGTGTCGACTCGTACTTTACATGGTGCCAGATGTGGCTTGCCTTCAGGGATTATGGCATTATCTGGATTAAAACCCCCGATGCCACTCAACCTAGAGGGCAATCTCACTCTGAACTGGTATCAATGGGTTGATTCATACAAGATTTATGCGACAGCGGCCGGAGTAAGTAACAAGTCGGAGAAAGTCCAGTGCTGCGTGTTTTTACACGTAGCAGGGGCTGAAGCACAGAAAATACATCGCACACTGGATATAAATACAGCTGATCGGGACAAGATAGACATTTTAATTGCGGCTTTCAAAAAATATTGCGAAGGTAAGACGAACATTACGGTGGTCAGATACCAGTTTAATACGCTCAACCAGACAAACGAAGGAATGGACACGTACATCAGAACGCTTCGAAATCGAGTGTCTTTTTGTCAATACGGTGCTCTCGAGGACTCATTATTATGTGATAGACTTGTATGTGGCATCAAAAGCAAAAACCTCCGAGATCGTTTATTGCAGACTAACAATTTGTCATTGGATATGTGCATTAATATGTGTCGGTTGAGTGAGCACAGATCAGAGTTGTTAACAGATGTGTCGTATAATGTGTCAGCTGAAAATGTCGATATGATTTCCAAAGTAAATCACGGCATGACATCACAGCGCCAGCCGGCGCCATGGAGACGGACGACACATCAACAACAAATGTCTTCACATTCCAGTTTATCTGGTCCGAAGTGTTTTAATTGTGGATACAAACACTTACAAGGACGATGCCCAGCAAAAGACAAGCAATGCATTGCCTGTGGACGAAGTGGACATTTTATTAAAATGTGTAAAAGTAATGCGAATCGACGTACAGTAGTCAATGAAGTGGGCGTCGATCGAAACGATGACACGATACAGTGGATACGTAGGGACGAGGGAGATGACGTCACACACGATCTGTTCGTGGGTACACTGAACGACAACGATGCAGATAAGGATAGTCTATGGTATGCCAATATCGTAGTAAACGGCCAAGTGATCAAGTTCAAGCTGGACACGGGATCGCAGGCAAACATCATTCCAAGAGAGGTTTATGACAAAATTGGTGGGTTGGCGTTATCACCATCACGTTGTCACCTCGTGACGTATTCAGGTGAGCGAATCCGGCCGATGGGGGAGTCATGGATCGAAATCCGTGGTCATCCATTAAAATTCCAAGTCACAAAAGAAGGGAGCCCCCTTCTAGGAAAGTGTGCGTGTGTCGAACTGAATTTGATTACGAGAGTGGATTCCATATCAGACATAATGGACCAAGAATCAAGTGCTGATGAACTGGTAAATACCTATGCTGATGTATTTCAGGGTCTTGGGAAAATAAAAGTTAACGCTCACATTCATATTGATACCACCGTAACCCCTATTGTTGATGCCCCAAGGAGGATACCCCATGCAATAACCCTTGATGTACGCAATGAGTTAGATAGAATGCTAGCATTAGGAGTCATAGTAAAACAATCGGAACCCACCCCTTGGGTCAGTTCCAAAACTATTGTGAGGAAACCCGGTAAGATACGGATTTGTTTAGATCCTACCAAATTAAATAAAGCAATTTTAAGAGGCCCTTATCCAACCCGTACTATTGAAGAGGTAGTTGCAAATACGAATGGGGCCACAGTATTCTCAGTGATAGATGCTAATAGCGGGTATTGGCAGGTTGAATTGGATGAGGCCAGCTCTCATTTGTGCACATTCAAAACGCCATGGGGCAGGTACAGGTATACGCGTTTACCGTTCGGGATAAAGACAGCTGGTGACATATTTATAGAAGAAATGAATGGGATACTGTCAGGGTTAGAAGGTGTTAATGTGATAACAGATGACATTTTAGTTTATGGTAAAGATGTTAAAGAACATAACAGTCGACTTAAAACAGTGTTAGAAAGAGCCAGGAAATGTAATTTGAAGCTTAACCGTAAAAAATCTGTAATATGCAAATCACAAGTTAACTATGTAGGTCATTTGTTAACATCCAATGGTCTGTTACCTAACAAAAACCGCATTCAGGCTATTATTGATTTGCTTACACCCCAGGACAAAAAAGCTGTACAACGGTTTCTAGGGATGGTTGGTTACGTCAGTAAGTTTATACCCAACATGGCGGAAGTAACCAAACCTTTACGGGTAATCCTAAGCAAAGACATCGCATGGCACTGGCAAACAGAACAAATAAAAGCATTTGAAACACTTAAGCATCTGTTAACTACAGCCCCCATCCTGAAATATTATGATGCCAATCAGGACATAGTTTTACAAGTGGACGCTTCCAAATCTGGGCTGGGAGCAACATTATTTCAGGAAAAGAGGCCAGTTGCCATGGCGTCGAAGGCTTTGGATAAAACGCAATCAAATTATGCTGTAATAGAAAAGGAATTGCTAGAAATTTGTTTCGGATGTAAAAAATTTCATGAATATATTTTTGGGAAAACTGTAACCGTTGAGACCGATCACAAACCTCTAGTAGCAATTATGAACAAACCAATACATACCTTATCTGCAAGAATGCAGCGTATGAGAATGCGTTTGCAAAATTACAACATATCTGTGGTCCATACTAAAGGCACCCTAATGTTTTTTGCAGACACACTGTCACGGGCACACACAACACTAACGAGCCCTGATGACTTATTCGACAACGACATAACGGTGGCAGCAGTGGACATAGAGCATAACATTATGAACAGAATCAAAACAGAAGTGGCAAAAGACAACGCTTTACAGAAAATTATAGTATTAACAAGAGAGGGGTGGCCCAAACATAACAGGGGTTTGCACCCCAGTATAAAACCATTTTTTACGTACAGATCTAACATCACAATACACGACGACATTTTACTCAAAGATAACCGCATTATTATCCCTAAAGCCCTACAAAAAGAAATGTTAAACAGGGTACACGAGTCACATCTGGGTGTGGTACGATATAAACAATTGGCACGTGATACCATTTTTTGGCCTGGGTTAGGTAATCACATTGAAGACATGGTGTCACGCTGCCAAATATGTCAGGGATTACGAAATAAACAAGCCGCTGAACCTTTGATAAGCCATGAAGTAATAGATATACCGTACTATAAGATTGGGGTGGACCTGTTCTATGTTGAACACACAACATATGTGCTATTGGTGGATTACTACACAAAATTCCCAGAAGTGATAGAGTTGACAAGTACAACAAGTATGTCTATAATTGATGCTATGAGGCAGGTATTTGGTAGGTACGGGATACCAAAATACGTAGTTTCAGATAATGGACCTCAATTCAGTAGTGCTGAGTATTTGCGCTTTGCAAATGAATATGAATTTATTCCGGTCTTTTCAAATCCAATGTTCCCCCAAAGTAATGGTCAGGTTGAGAGATATGTACAAACTATTAAACGTATGATTAAAAAATCAGTGCTTGACAAAAAAGACATTAACATTGCCTTGCTGAATTACAGAAATACAACCTTGCAAGGCATGGGTGCCTCTCCAGCTAAATTATTAATGTCTCGAACACTCAGATCAAAAATTCCGATTGTGGAGAAACAATTAAGGCCACAGCCACAACTATCGAAGAGAAACGAAATACATCATTCACAACAAATACAAAAAAGATACTATGATACAAGTGCAGGTCCGGAACACAAATTATTGGGAATAGGAGAACGGGTACGTTATCTGGACCACAGAGGCAAATGGCAATCTGGTAAAATTGTGAAGGCAAATACACCTGGTCCACGGGATTACGTTATTGTAAATAAACAACATCATTTCATAAAAAGAAATCGCCGACACATGTTTAAATCAAAAAATGTTGATGAAAAACCCAGCTCCCCAAAGATAAAGGATATACAGACAATTCCATATACCAGTAGATACGGCCGGGATATTCGCCCGGTTAACAGAATGGGTTTTTGAGTCCAAGTTCACTCATTTGCATGTCTGGTGGTGTCAATAGACAATTGGTCAAGTTTGAACATGTTATTTAAGTACAGTGCATTTTAACTATAGAAGATAAGTCAATGCTAATCATTCAAGATTTACAAAACGAATAAAATCTGGAATGGATTTCACACCACACCGAAATTGATGTATACTGATGTGTATATACCCAGCAATTAAATTAAATTAACCACGTGTTGTATCACGAGATGTTAGAACATAAAATAAGATAATGTTTAAGTAACTTCAATAATTAAAACATAATTAATACAACATTATACTGAACGCTATAATCAAGTGTACAGAAAATCGATATTTATTAGAGTAATTACATTGTGCATGTCAGCTAAAGTTACATATTATCACTTGTTATCGCATACTGTCATCAAAACATAAAGTTGTTCGAGTTGTTAATAGTTATAAAGTTATTGTAGGCGTGTAAGATGTTGTTTCTTGTATCAATGGATATTCCTGTGTTAATGGAGACTCACACGTATCTCTACCGTTATCAAATAAATGCTCTTGGACCGTTAACATTTATGGGGGGAGGTAGTCGATATTTATTGTATTTATCATCTGTTGTAATTTATTAGATTTGTTGCATGATGTAAGTTATTGTATTTATCATATTTATTGTATGTGGGGAGTTGTTGTAGTCCATGAATTCTGATGAAAGGGAGATGTAAGATATATGGGTCAACCGGGTACACGAGGGAACCAGCTGCGACTGGTAGGTTGCCTAGGAAACTGGGGATAGAATAAACGTCAGTCACTAACTGGAACTCGAAGTGTCGACTCGTACTTTAC
>CM059192.1:103955601-104035962 GCA_030323885.1 Branchipolynoe longqiensis | reverse complement strand
GGTGGAGGTAGGATGGGGTGGGTGGGGTGGAGGTAGGGTGGGGTGGGTGGGGTGGAGGTAGGGTGGGGTGGGTGGGGCTGTGGTGGGGTGGGGTGGGTGGGGTGGGTGGGGGGGTGGAGTGGAGGTGGGGTGGGGGTATGGTGGGGTGGGGGTATGGTGTGGTGGGGTGGGGTGGAGGTAGGGTGGGGTGGGTGGAGTGGAGGTGGGGTGGGGTGGGAGTATGGTGGGGTGGGGGTATGGTATGGTGGGGTGGGGGTATGGTGTGGTGGGGTGGGGGTAAGGTGTGGTGGGGTGGGCGGGTGCTGCTATTTTTAGTTGAATGTGCATTTCTCGATATAAACACGATGAAGGTTCTCAGTCGAGCTGCAGGCTCCAAGCTGTAATGTTCTGTTGCTGTTGTTTTTCTGGTGTGTTTTTTGCTTGTGTTTGAGCGAGGGAGTGGGTGGGGGGCTGGGACTGTTATTTTTTCGCGCCATTTCCAGTCGGGAGACATCACTGCAAAAGTTTGATGTAAACTTCCTTTTGATTTACAACATAAATCGTGAATGAATCTGATTCACTTCGATCGACATAACCTGGCAATAAAACAGGTAGCCTGGTCCACAAACAACGTGCATATGTGAGCGGCATAACCTGGCAATAAAACAGGTTGCCTGGTCCACAAACAACGTGCATATGTGAACGGCATAACCTGGCAATAAAAGAGGTTGCCAGGGCCGCGTTCAGGGTACGTCTGGGAGACGTCTCGGTGACGTCGCGGCGATGCTTTTTGGCCTATTTGCGTTCAGGGTACGTCTCGGCGACATCTCGGCAATGCCTCCCTTTTAAATCAGGAGACAAAAAGCGCCTCGAAAATGGCCACCGTATCCAGTAGTTTCAGCCTATCACAGCGCAGCATTTCCATTGCAAATGGCCGCCGCCTATGGGGGCAGCCATTTTCGAGACAATAAACTGCCTTTGCCATTCAGACTAGCATGACGTCAGGCCCGTCGCCGAGGCGCCTCCGAGACGGAGCCTGAACGCGGCTCTGGTTCACAAACAATGTGCATATGTGAGCGGCATAACCTGGCAATAAAACAGGTCGCCTGGTTCACAAACAACGTGCATATGTGAGCGGCTCTTCTGGCTTGTCTTCTTTTTGTTGTTGTCTCGAGTTGGTTAGATGTTATATGAAGGAAATAAACGACGATCCAATAATGAAGCTGCACCGCCGGAAACTTAGTTCCTTCCTGCGTTCCTTTTTCTTTTCTTCTAATTTCTTTTTTACCTCTATTTTTCTGGGAGTTTTCAGGCGGACGTGAGAAGGTCGTCTGCTTGTCTGAGCTTGTCTTCACGCAGTTGTATTGCAGTCATGTTGTGTGACTTAAAGTCACTTTCGGTTTGAAAACACCAGCACCGCGTCGCGTCTCACTAAGGAACAACCGACCATTACGGTGTCACTATAACTACACTGATCGACACACTCAATCAGAAAACCTCACAGACTCACTTAGCCATAACATGCATGGCCTGTGTAAATCTAACGTGCGTTGGGGTTTTATGTCCAGGTCATATCAGGACGAGTACCGACTTGTAACATTACACACCTATGACAACTTAATGGTGCTTCCCTCCTGGTCCTGGAACCATGTCTTGATATCCCACTCAGACACATTATCCTGATTCTGGGAAAAGCAATCCTTATCCTATTTTAGAAATGTCACAGACCAATCAAGGTAGTGACAAGTATCACTTTTATAAGTGTCTGCTTTGATTCGGTCTGGGATCGAACTCCCGACCTCCCACACGAGAAACCTAAAGAAGTAACCACGGTGCTGTTTGGAAGGTCCACATTTGCTACACTGATCCTTTTTATAGACTGATGACAAGGGTCATCATGTCATAGTAAAACGGCCCCATTGGCGTCTGTTACTGGACTGTAGTTATTGCACATTCCGTTTTCCCGCCCTTTTCAATGTCGTCTGCCCCGTGCCCCTGGGCAGCAATACGTCACCACGGTGACCCAAAGATGGCGGCCGGCTACTGCGCCCACAACCTCCTGCCACCTTCATTCCACCCCACACCCCCTGGCGCCGCATCCGCGAACCAGGGTCACCGCATCTAATTCAGCAACCACAACGAGGCCGACCCTTATTCCATAAAGCCATCAATTGCAACACACAAAATGGCGGTCGGGATTGGCGGTGGGTGAGCAACTGGATCCGCGTGGTCATCACGCATGTGATTAGTATGTATGCTGCCCGCTTGGGGGCGTGATCAGCTTTCTGCATGCCTGTGGGTGGAGTGGGGGTGGACAGTGGAGGGTTGGGGAGATTGGGTGGGAGATAGACAGGGGTGGGGGTGGAGTGTGGTGGTGGGGGCTCGCACCGTAAACTATGTTGTGAACATTATTCTCTGCAACACACCATGTCGTAACTTCCCCCTCTCAGTCGATTCGGAACAATAACAAAAAACCAAGATGTATCACTGCAGGGACGGTTGTCTTTGTTTGTGCTGTTGGATTGATTAATAGCTTAATCATCCCGAGGAAGGCTCTATTGGGTTTTAATGCATCTTTTTGCTATACAATGGCTGCAATACCACCATGAAACAATAAATACAAGTTTGATTTAATACATTGTTGACGATTACAAATCAGATTAGGTGTGTGTTAACTGCATCTTAACACTGCAGCCTCTCGGCATTTAGTACTGAAGAACTCGGGCATATCACTCACCGTCACACGTGAGTGGACATACCTATCACTCACCATCACACATGAGTGGACATACCTATCACTCACCATCACACATTAGTGGACATACCTATCACTCACCATCACATGTAAGTGGACATACCTATCACTCACCATCACATGTGAGTAGACATACATATCACTCACTGTCAAACATGAGGGGACATACATATCACTAACCATCACACATGAGTGGACATACATATCACTCACCATCATGCGTGATGGGAAGTACATATCACTCACCATCACATGTGAGGGGGCATACATATCACTCACCATCGCATGTGGTGGCATACATATCACTCACCATCACAAGTTAGAGGACATACATATCACTCACCATCACACATGAGTCGGCATACCTATCACTCACCATCACACATGAGTGGACATACATATCACTCACTGTCAAACATGAGGGGACATACATATCACTAACCATCACACATGAGTGGACATACATATCACTCACCATCATGCGTGGTGGGACATACATATCACTCACCATCACATGTGAGGGGGCATACATATCACTCACCATCGCATGTGGTGGCATACCTATCACTCACCATCACAAGTTAGAGGACATACATATCACTCACCATCACACATGAGTCGGCATACCTATCACTCACCATCACACATGAGTGGACATACATATCACTCACTGTCAAACATGAGGGGACATACATATCACTAACCATCACACATGAGTGGACATACATATCACTCACCATCATGTGTGATGGGACATACATATCACTCGCCATCACATGTGAGGGGGCATACATATCACTCACCATCACATGTGGCAGTATATATATCACTCACCATCACAAGTGAGGGGACATACATATCACTCACAATCATGCATGAGCGGACATACATACTCATTACGAGTAAGGGCACATACATATCATTCACCATCACACATGAGGGGCATACATATCACTCACCATCACACTTTGGTGGACATACATATCTCTCACCATCACACATGAGTGGACATACATATCTCTCACCATCACCCATGTGTGGACATACATGTCACTCACCATCACATGTGGGGGGCATACATATCACTCATCATCAGATGTTGGGGGCATACATATCACTCACCATCACACGTTGGTGGACATACATATCTCTCACCATCACCCATGCATGGGTGGACATACAAATCACTCATCATCACATGTGGGGGGCATACATATCACTCACCATCACATGTGAGGGGGCATACATATCACTCACCATCACATGTGAGGGGGCATACATATCACTGACCATCACAAGTAATGGGACATACATATCACTCACCATCACCCATTAGCAGACATACATATCACTCACCACCACACGTGAGGGACATGCATATCACTTGTTACAAGTGAGGGGACATACATATTAATCACCATCACATGTGATTGTGATCATTGTCTCACATGAGCAAATATACATATCACTCACCAACACGTATGAGGGGGCATACATATCACTCGTCGTCACAAGTGACGGGACATATATTACTCATCACATGTGAGTGGACATACATATCACTCACCATCACACTGTGAGGGGGCATACATATCACCCATTGTCACACATGAGGGGGCATACATATCACTCACTGTCACACATGAGCAGAGATACATATCACTAACTGTCACATGTGATATATGTTATATATGTTATTCGATTGCCAGAAGTATGGCGTATATGTCAAATACGTCGAGACACGGTGGAGGAAGCCATATGTACGTTAGACATATGTTAGACTACGTTATTCGTAAGTCATCACCCGTTGTCAATGCGTTGTCGACACACTGACTGTACGTTTTCACTGGCTCGACTTACGACTAACATACTTCAGCTCATGTGTAACGTACGTCTAGCGTTAATGAAGTATGCGAGACAAATATAAAGCGTATGCCTGGAGGGGTATTCACAGGCGCAGATAGACACAGTCGCTCACCCAGTCACCTCTAGTCTATATTTCCTGAATTGAGCTGCCTGCCATCAGGAGGTATGTGGCACCCCCACTCCTGAGCGAGTGACTCGAGAAGAGGTCCGATGTGAGGCCGGAGAGGCGGCAGAGGCGTTTGAGCACTGCAGAGTAGTGCAGGTATTCCATCGGTGAGGAGCCTGAGGCAGTGGGACTGAGGAAGGCTTGGTCGAACAGTTGTGCCGGGAGATGCGCGAAGTGGAGCTCTACGGCTCGTACTGCACACAGTAGCGGATGGGAGAACCTGGAAATGGGAATGTCCAGTGACTGTTCCGCAAACTCAATAGTTTGTGTCTTCCTCAGCCAGAGGGACATGCCCCACAGGTGAAGGTGAAATCTTCATGGAGGAGGGGGCGCATCCAAGAGCGTGATGTGCGCCTTCCTGAGTAGGGCCCGGAATGATGTCAGAATGGCTGCCTTAAATGAGGCGTGGCCTGGCGAGTCCGATAGGAGTGCCAACATGGCTGATAGCTGTGCCGGGAGTAGCGGCACTGCTTGGCACAGGGAGCCGCCCAATGAGCGGCGTGCCAGGCATCTGTGAATGTTAATATTTAGTACGCTCTGACAGGCACAATGAAAGCAACAATAGTAAATGTAATTGGATGAGTATAACTCTGTCTGGTACCATGTAAAAGGCCATTCCGTTTATTATAAAGCAAATTTCCTGCCGACTGGAGGCAGATTTAGTGACGTTCACACGTATGATGGGCCGGCAGCTGCCGCAGCTCAGTGCTCCATAAACAAGTCGGATGCACAATTCCTTCTGACTGTATTACTAACAAATAAACAATGCTTTGCTTCACATAATATTCAGGTAACTAGTTACACAACACATTATTCACTAATTATTCAACAAACACAATTAAAACGAACAATAGTAAATGTAGTTGGATGAGTATAACTCTGGCTGATACCCTCTAAAAGGCCCAAACCAACCCAAACCAGCTAGATCACTCTCGTCTCGCAAGGATGGTGACGATCCTCAGGTCTCTAGATAACCGTTCTTGCACCGATGCTTTCAAGTATTCAAATACTGCATCTGACTTCCAATCACCATGTTCCTTGATTTCTAGGATATACGCACCACATAGGCAGAGGAACGTGGCTCCTCCCCTTCGGAGGCTATGCATGGAGAATTCCACCGGGTTCAGGCCAGCACTCCAGCACAACAGTTTCAGAGTCCCTAGATAGAAATGGTACGGCATCGAAACCGATCCCTCTCCCCTCGGTACTCTAAAGGCATGAGCATTGCCCACCACCTCTATCTCCCTGAAGGGTTGCTTGACCCAGTGTACCACACACAGGGCAGGGTCAGCAACCTTCGACACTGCTATCAGGTCTAGACACTCTTTGTACTGAATTGTCTTCGATTTTCGGACCCGGACCATCATGCCCCACTCATGAAAGGTAAAATCCAACCTCAATAATGATGTGTCAGACTCTGACACATGGCATTTACGCAGTAGTGCTCTAAATGATAGGAGCATCACTGCTCTCAAGGCATCATGACCTCTCGTGTTACACATTCGCGTGAATATCTTCCTTATTTGTTTCGGCAGGAGCGGCATTGTCTGCTTGGGCATGTCTCCCAATATCTTTCTTATACCTGACCTGACATACACCTTTTGACCTTGTGATTCATGTAATCAATAGGATCCATACCTAGATCTTTCAAATGGTTACTTAACACACTTAAGTATTGTCTGATTGAACTGTAACACATGCAACGGGCCAGGAATGACATATACAAACATGTTTGTGTCGACAAACATTGGTGTGGTGACAATTGTTCGGCGAATATTTTGCAAAATTCCAGATAAGCCTTAACCTGAACCGATCTCGTCAATTTGGTTGAGTCAGCATAATGGGCATCTCCGTAGTGGACACATTCCTGCCTTAGCCTTCCCCAATCTGAAATTTAACAATGGAACACATAGGAATCTCTAATTCGAGCAATGTTTTTATGTGTCCAACCGACTCAGGCTGTCACATATGACATTGTCGCGAGTGTTGATGTACACCGATTGTACGTCAAAGTTATGGGTTGTGGACAACCAGAATATCAGTCTCAACCAGGACAATGTGGTTTTATTTCTGCTCCTACCAGAATTCAGCGCTGCCCAGACTTGGGTGTTGTCGGTCACGAAAACTATCTGACAGCGTTTAGTGCCCTATCTGACAGCATTTAGAGCCGTATCTGACAGCGTGTCATGCCCTATCTGACAGCATTTCGTGCCCTATCTGACAGTGATAAGTACCATATCTGACAGCGTTTTGTGCCCTATCTGACAGCAATTAGTACCATATCTGACACCGTTTCGTGCCCTATCTGACAGCGTTTAGTGCCCTATCTGATAGCGTTTCGTACCCTATCTGACAGCGTTTAGTGCCCTATCTGACAGCATTTAGAGCCCTATCTAACAGCGTGTCATGCCCTATCTGACAGCATTTCGTGCCCTATCTGACAGTGATTAGTACCATATCTGATAGCGTTTCGTGCCCTATCTGACACCGTTTAGTGCCCTATCTGACAGCGTATGTCACCATACCTGGGAGTGATTAGCGCCATATCTGACAGTGCTCAGCGCCCTAGCTGACAGTGCTATTTTTTCATTGGGTAGGAGGAGATAACCTTAGTCCTGACTTGGGCTTCCACAGGTCGCTTCACATTGAACAGTACGGCTCACTTTCTATATTTATATTTCTATGTAGAGTATTATTTATATTTTCACATACAGGCAACAAAAGTCAGACAGATGAACAAGATATCCTCTAGCTGGTATGCCTGAAGGCCTCTCCGATTAATCAAGCAAAAATGTAACATTGAGGTAATACAAAATACAAAACCAGATTTGTGATCGACTGAAGGTTAGCTCGGCATGCCATAAGCACGTGACTCCCCCACGAGTGCACTTGCCTGATGGGAGGAAGTATGGTAGGGTCCAGGCAGCTTAGCACAGTAGTGGGGGGGGCCATGCATGGGTATTTTTCTCTTTTCATTTCAAATTGATGCAAAAGTTTCGTTTTCAGTACCGATTTGATGGTAAGGGTCTATAGAACAGTTTTGGTTCGAGTGTCAAGCTCTCAGATAACAAAATTCAAAATGGCTGCCAAAATCAAAGATGGCTGCCAATTTCTTTTTTTTGTGCATGGAACCTGTCGTATGGAACCTAGAATGATGATTTCGGTGTCTATATATGGGTTTTCATGTATGAGTAATTGAATAAAAATAAAATAAACATGATTGGAATATATCTTATATGGTATTTCATATGAGACAATAAATACAAAATGGGGTATTTTTTCTTGGTGACTTTCCAGGTTGTTTCTGAGATGGCTGGGGCAAAGATATGGCAGTTGTGTATTTTGTGCCAAAAGCAAACTTCCTTCATCACAGACGCATGGGTTGGACCAAGAATGTCTACGAATCAACGCACAGCAAAGAGGAGCACGCAGCAGTGAACCCATCCTGCCTCGTTCGTATATGTTTGTACCACCTGTGGGCCGAAATCTTGTCACCCAACCTCCGGTAAAAGATGTGCAACCACTGGCAACAAGTTCATTCGATGAGGAGAAACAGCATGAACAGGCATGGAGGATGACTGCACCTATATGATACCCTATATGTGGATTCTGATACAGAAAAACGCACTCCAGCGATGTGGTCTTCATACCATGCTGCTCGATCAGATACTGTTGGACAACCAGAAAAAGGTATTGAAGCCCTCCTGCCACTTTTCCATGAAAAAGCCGCCACTCCAGAAATGATTCGACATGGAATGGAACTGGTGAAAAAAACAACTGAGCACTTCAACCCACACCAAGTCCCTGTGTTGGTAGTGGACCAACCACTCTATGACCTAGCAAAAAAAATGCAGTGGACCTTCCCCAACATCTTCGGGGAAGACAAGTTTCTGGTTATGCTAGGTGGGCTCCACATTGAAATGGCTTTGTGGAGCACCATGGGAGATCTTCTGCGTGGGTCTGGATGGCCCGAAACCCTGAAAAAAGCTGGGTTAGTGAAGACAGAAGCAGCAGCCACAGCTTTTCTGAAAGCATCCAATGTAATGAGAACAAGATATGCCAATCAAGTTACTGTTATGGTACTCGACAGCCTTCTGAAGCGAGCCTACGAAGACAGTGGGACCGAGATGGCTCTTGAGGATTGGGTCATGGTAGCTTCTGAACAGAGTCCAACATTCAAATTCCGGCTACTCGTACACAAGTACCAACAGATCATATTCATGTTCATCCGGGCACATCGGGAACGGAAGTTAGAACTCATGGTCACTACCCTGTGGAAGCTTGTGCCTCTGTTCTTTGCTCTCGATCACCAGAATTATGCCAGGTGGATTCCAATCTTTATCCGAGACCTGGAAGTTCTATCAGATAGCATCCAAGTAGAGTTTGAGAAGGGACACTGGACAATAACTCGAAGCAATCACCGTTTCTCATCCTTCCCCATTGATCAAGCACACGAGCAAGCCAACAAAAGGGTGAAAGGAGTTGGTGGCATTATCGGTCTCACAGAGAACCCGGACATGCTGGAATGCTGGATCGTGACTGGGCCGGAAATCAGCCGTGTCGTTGAGGAGTTTACTGGTGCAAACGATAACGATGATGATGAAGAACTCCTTCATCATGAGGAAGGATATGCATCTCAGCAACGATTTCTATGCCATGCCAAAGACCTGATGGAGGTGTTGCTAAACAATGGGAATCCTTTTGAGGAGCACAGTGGAGACCTGGTTACATTAGACAACGTGTGTGAGTCTGCGGCTGCTGCCGTATCTGTCCATAAAGTCGAGTGTATAGGACAAGAGCAGTACAACAACTTCAGACAGAGTGTGCTTGACTCAAATGACACACCTCTGATAGCACCTATCAAGCGAAACAACTTACTGTTGTTCCATGAGAAGAAAACACAAAAGAAGTCAGCAATTAAGCTGAAAATGCAGCACTTCAAACGTCATGCAGAGCTATATGGGCAAGCTTTTCTTGTACTAGACAGCCACGGGGGGGATTTGGAGGAGTTTTTTCATCATGAATCTTCCCCATACCCACCTGCATTGTCATCCGAATGGTCCCTCAACTCTTGTACCGAGTCAGATTTGTTGGTATATATCACAGAAGCCTGTACAAGTAGCACCATTTCTGTCGATGAGGAGCTAGTAGCGCCAGATGTCAAGTCCACCATCTTGGAAACAGTCCACCAATGGATCAATGCAACCATGAGGAAGCTGACACGCGTGTCTTAGTACATCTCCTCCACGCCCTCCAATCATCGTTACTTGGGATGGTGCATACTGGAGACACAGATGTTGTCGTAATCCTTCTGAGTAATTTTCATCACATCAAGGCTCTGAATCCGGCTGCAGAAATATGGATCTCCTTCAAAGCAGGAAAGACAACCAGAATGATCTCCCTGAACACTATCGCCACAAACCTGGGCATGACAACGTGCAAAGCCATGGCCCTCTTCCACGCATTCACTGGATCAGACAGTACTTCTTCCTTCAAGTTCAAGGGTAAGCGATCCTGCTGCACGTTGATGCATGAAGTGCCATCCCTTATGGAGCAATTTGCAACTATTGCCGAAACTCCATTCCAAACATCGCCAAGATTGAAACAAGTGGCAACAAACTTTGTCTGTAGGCTGTACTCAAATGAGTCAAATGAGGGCAATGATGTTGACCTCATCCGAATGAGGTTGTTGTCACAGACGACTAGGGACGTGGAGAGAATTCCCCCAACCAGTGATGCTTTGGATCAACATCTCAAAAGGAGTGACTTCCAAGCGAGCATCTGGACAACAGCCCACAGGTCCATGATGCCTGTCAACAATCCAACTAACCATGGATGGAAGGAAGAGGATGGCAACCTGCTTTCAATTTGGATCTCGCTGCCCCTCGCCAAGGATGTGTTCCACCTGGATGTGAAGTGCGCTTGCCCACTTACCTGCTCTCGGTGCAAATGCGTAAAGAGAAAGTTGAAGCGCACACGTCAGTGCAAGTGCACATGCGAGAAGTAGCTGGACTAGAACAATTTCCAATACTAACATGATGTATATAGGTTAATTTGGTTAATTTGTTAGCCATTTTCTTATTAAATGTATTGTTCAAGGAGTTTTTCAAGCAATTGACTGAGCAGTTACTCGGAAGTAGGACTCAAAATAAGAGAAGATATGCTCCAATCATGTTTATTTTATTTTTATTCAATTACTCATACATGCAAACCTAGGTATAGAGACCGAAATCATCATTCTAGGTTCAATAGTACAAAAGTTATGAGGTGTAATGCGAAAAAAAGCTTGAAATAGGCAGCCATCTTGGTTTTTGGCAGCCATTTAGTTTTTTTTAATCTGAGAGTTTGATACTGGAACCAAAATGGTTCTCTAGACCCTTACCTTCAAATTGGTACTGAATACAAAACTTTTGCATCAATTTGAAATGACTGAATGCCCGGGCACCCCACTACAGGTGGGACAGTGTCAACCAGCCTGCAGCATTAATCACATACAGGTCACTCCAGCCTAAGTAATATAGGCATAACTCGTTATATAGTACAACAAAAATGTAAATGTAAAGAGAAAAATAAGTGATTTGCATGTATGAAAAGTGGCAACTAGATTGTTGCTGTATGTGAGCGCCTGAAGCGTGCGGGGAATGCCTGTAATAACTTGTCATGCCAAAGTTAAAGCTGCATAGTTCGAACACACCATCAACATTTCAAATCCAAAAATCTCATCTAAATTTGATTCTACATATCTAACTTAGATCAATCAATCAATAGTTCCGTCCTCTAGTCGAGGGTTGGACGCAATGGTTCTCCACTTGTCCCGATGGTGTGCTGTTCTGATAGACTGTGAATAATTCAAGCCTGTCCACTGTGAAATATTTGTAAACCATGATGTTCTTGGTCTCCCTCTCCCTCTGCTGCCATTCACCTTCCCTTCCAACAATGTACGGTATATTGAACTCTGACGAATGATGTGGCCAAAATAAATAAGTTTCTTTGTCTGTATAGTGGCAAACAAGCTTTTCTTATTTTTAATTTTTCTGAGAACTTCTTTGTTGGTGATCTTCTTTGTCCATGATATTTTCATCATCCTTCGATAAGTCCACATCTCAAATGCTGCTAAACGTTTGTACATTTTCTTAGAGATTGTCCATGTCTCAGCCCCATACATTAGAGTAGACCACACATAACACTGAAGAATACGCTTCCTTGTTTGTATTAATATCTTACTTGATGTTAACACTCTATACATTTTGGAGAATGTTGTTCGGGCTATTGTTATCCTTCTTTTAATTTCTTCCTCACATCTCCCATCATTTGTAATCTTTTGTCCGAGATATATGAATTCGGATACTTGTTCTATGTTTGTGCCATCTATGGTTATATTGACATTTGGTTTATCTGTCTTTTTACTTATGACCATTGTTTTGGTCTTCCTGGCATTCATCTTCATGTTGAATAGTATTCCGGCTTTATTGATTCTATTCACTATTTCTTGTAGGCTTTTCTAACTTAGATACTGGTGCACTTATTGAACATTTGTTAACAAATTGAAGAGAATACTGAGTCATTTTAATAGACCCTGAAGCCTATGGATGTCAAGGGTTTTGGCATGCTTGATACATTATTTGTGCATGTTTGCACTTCAAATATGTCAAAGGTTAGTCATTTACGTTACAAGTTACTTCAAACTAAAGTAAGGTAGATTATAACCATCACCCCGCCATAATAATCTAAACAAGTGACAGAAACTCAAAACCATCTTACTGTGCAACGTTAAGTTAAAATTGAAGTGAAGCAGGCTTAGATCACGTGCTGTTTTCTGGCTCCTCTCCATCATTCTCCCTCATATAACAATAGACAAGAGTTAGTGTATCTTCTACAAAGGAGAGCCATATGCGACATGTAGGGCATACCGCAGTGCAGCCATTTGTGGGCATGTCTGTATGTTTGTGTATGTTTATGTATATGTTTGTGTATTGGTGTATACACTCGTGTTGTTTGTGTATATGCTGGATATGTGTGTGCATGTTTGTGTAATAATGCTCATGCATGTTTGAGTAAATGCTGTGTAATGTTTGCGTGCATGTTTGTGTACATATTTATTTTTGCTTGTGTGTTTGTGAGTGTTTGCACGTGTATTTGCATGCATTCTTGCATGCATGTTTGTGTGCGTGTTTGTGTAATGTTTGCATGCATGTTTGTGTACATATTTATAATTGCTTGTGTGTTTGTGAGTGTTTGCACATGTGTTTGCATGCATTCTTGCTTGCATGTTTGTGTGCATGTTTGTGTAATGTTTGCATGCATGTTTGTGTACATATTTATATTTGCTTGTGTGTTTGTGAGTGTTTGCATGTGTGTTTGCATGCATTCTTGCTTGCATGTTTGTGTGCATGTTTGTGTAATGTTTGTGTGCATGTTTGTGTACATAGTTATATTTGCTTGTGTGTTTGTGAGTGCTTGCACGTGTGTTGGCATGCATTCTTGCTTGCATATTTGTGCGCGTGTTTGTGTAATGTTTGTGTGCATGTTTGTGTACATATTTATATTTGCTTGTGTGCTTGTGAGTGTTTGCACATGTGTTTGCATGCATTCTTACTTGCATGTCTGTGTGCGTGTTTGTGTAATGTTTGCATGCATGTTTGTGCACATATTTATATTTGCTTGTGTGTTTGTGAGTGTTGCATGTGTGTTTGCATGCATGCTTACTTGCGTGTTTGTGTGTGTGTGCGATGTGTTTGTGCATGTTTGTGTACATATTTATGTTTGTGAGTGTGTTTGTGAGTGTTTGCATGTGTGTTTCCATGCAAGCTTGCTTGTGTGTTTGTGTGCGTGTTTGTGCATATTTTCTTTATGCATGGTTGTGTACATGTTTGTGTTTATTTGTGTGCGTGTGTTGGTGTGAGTGTTTGTGTGCGTGTTTGTTTGTGAACATGCTTGTGTGTATTTATGTGCGTGTTTGTGTGAGTGTTTGTGTGTGTTTGTTTGTGAACATGCTTGTGTGTGCATGTTTGTGTGATTGTTTATGTGTGTGTTTGTTTGTGAACATGATCGTGTATTTATGTGCATGTTTGTGTGAGTGTTTGTGTGCATGTTTGTTTGTGAACATGATTGTGTGTATTTATGTGCGTGTTTGTGTGAGTGTTTGTGTGCATGTTTGTTTGTGAACATGCTTGTGTGTATTTATGTGCGTGTGTGTGAGTGTTTATGTGTGTGCGTTATTTCAGATAAAGTGCTCCCCCCAGTAAACCAGCCCGGCGCGTTCCCACAGCCTCGTCCCAGTCACGTGCCGCACGCCACACGGTGGGAATCAATTGAATCGATATGCACTCGCACAAAGCTCTCCCGCCCATTTTTATTTCCACCAGATCCACAAAAAAACATTGTCCGAATAGAAAAAAGAAAGAAATAAGAGAAGAACATCACAAACTGTATTGTTTCTCTTGTAACTACATCATCTTCTTAATGAATACCCCCTCGTCCCCCCCCCCCCCCCGCCCCGAATTGCGGCATAGAAGGGTCAATTTAATAGAATCTGTCAATTTAATAGAACCTGTCACTGCTGAAGTATATTTTAGCCAGCATTTAACCCCAACTATCTCCAAAGTTAAGCATTTAAAATAAAAGCGACTTCCAACTAAAGTGAGGTTCATTATATTGTTCAACGTGATATATTGATCTAAAATATGGCAGAAACTCATAACCACCAGCAACTTGAATAGACTGGACATGAAAACCTAGAGATTGGCATCTTTCTGTTTGGGTGGTCGTGGGTTCGAACCCAGACCAAGTCAACACAAAACCTGACATAATGGATATTTGTTGCTACCTGGCCTGACGCTAGGCATTTACTACGATATTGCAAGGACTGGTTGGCTCGATGTTAGGATAATGTGACTGAGTGGGGTATTGTGACATTTTTCTTATGACACTGTGTCCCGGTGGGCAGCACTATATAGTTACCATAAGCGGAGACGTATGACAATAGATCCAAACATAGCGCTAGATGCTGCTAGGATATAAAACCCCATTGAATGAGACGTCCCTAGTTGGAGGGTTTTTCGGACTGAGCGCCGCACCTACCGGCCGCGTTGTGAACTAACTGTGAGGTCTCCAACAGCGTTTATTGACGAGTGCACCATTTGACAAAAACAAACAAGAACCCAAATTGAACTCCGAAGACAATTTTCTAAATTAAAATAAACCGCTTTTAGGTGTCTGCTGAAGATAATGTATTGCCATACACAGCTTGTGCTCGAGCAGATGCAACATGGTGCACAGTGGTAGGCAGTACTAAGCCTTATATACCAGATGGGATGGCCGAATGAGTTGATCTGGAGATCCGAACCCATGGGATCGTGGTTTCGAACCCTGGTCGAGTCAAACCAATGACTTAAAATTGATATTTGTCGCTTCCAAGCCAAGCGCTTGGCATTACTAGGACAGGGCAAGGGCTGGTATGCTCAGTGTCAGGATAATGTGACTGAGTGGGATATCAGGTCATGGCTCTGGAAGCCTGGTCTCCCAGTGGGGCAGCACTATAAAGTCGTCATTAGCGCACACTGTCACAAGTCGGTACCCGTACTGATATGACCTTAGATGTAGTTAGGGCGTAAAACAACAAAAAGCAAACAAACTATGCCCTATATGATTATGCGCCTTGGCTTAATTTATGAGTTCTACGTCCAGCAGTGGGTATGCAGTGGGTATGCAGGTATTGCAGGTATAGCAATACCTCAGGGAGTTTGACGCCCCTGCCTTGCAGAGTTGTAAACCACTGCCTTGTGGTACAGGTTCTTGACAGAACCGAAGGCTAAGGGAGCAAACCCTAAACAGAAAACCATGTCACTGTGGCAGCATTAAGGGCGGTTGATGTATGGAACTCCCAACATCTCCCGACCAGCCACTGCAGGGACAAATAGTTTTGCGCCTGTCTTGACATGTTCTTGCCGGTGTGAAACCTCTATTTGCTCCCCGAGAGAGTGCCGCTGGTAACTTGCAAAAGCCAGCAGCACTTCAACACTTTTGCAGGCAGCTTTCATGAAATGTATACTCGAACGGACGGGGCTGCCCTCTATGGAAGATCTTCTGATCAAAAAGAATCTCCGGTGGACTGGACACCTCATGAGGATGTCATCAGACAGGCTACCAAAGCAGATCCTCTATTCTCAACTGTCTTCTGGTTACAGAAAGAGAGGGCGCCCTCGTCTCCGGTTCAAAGATACCATCAAGAGAAACCTGAAGCTGAGAGACATTAAGACGGACTCATGGACGCAACTCTCACAGCAGAGAGCTAAATGGAGAGCGGCAGTCAAGTAATGAAAGCAGTCTTTGTCGCATCGCAACTGACAGCATGATGATGATGACGTCCAGCAACATCTAATGTTACATCAGGACGGGCGTTGCACAGTACATACAATGATCAAATAGCACACTTAGTTGCTTTGGGTCGGGATCGTGCGCATGTCTGTTGTCACTTATTTAATTACTATGGCCGCTTCTTTTGTAAACTGTTGTGTGTTTTTAAATGAGCAGAAACCACATTTTATTTGATCTTCCATACAAAGCACAAATTAAACAAATTGCAAAAGAGATATTTATTTCTTTTATTGGACTTGCTTCTCAAATTGCAAATCGCACGTGACATTGTAAGAGAGACCAGCAATTAATCAGTACTGAAAAAAGTGCAGCTAACACCACCTTCCAGTACCGGAAGTAGACACGTGACCAGCAAACAACACGTTTGGCAACTTCGTTATTTTAATCAGTTCGGCGTTTAGAGGGACTGCTTCATGGATGACTGTCAGTAAACCAGTCTGCACCCACTGTCAGTAAACCAGTCAGCACTCACTATCAGTAAACCAGTCTGCACACACTGTCAGTAAACTAGTCAGCATAGTCAGTAAACCAGTCAGTGCCCACTGTCAGTAAACCAGTTTGTGTTCACTATCAGTAAACCAGTCAGCCCTCACTGTCACTAAACCAGTCAGTGCCCACTGTCAGTAAACCAGTTTGTGTTCACTATCAGTAAACCAGTCAGAACTCACTGTCACTAAACCAGTTTGTGTTCACTATCGGTAAACCAGTCAGCACTCAGTTAGTAAACCAGTCAGTGCTCAATGTCAGTAAACCTGTTAGTGCTCAATGTCAGTAAACCAATCAGTGCTCCCAGCAAGTAAATCTGTTAGTGCTCAATGCCAGTAAACCTGTCAGTACTCAATGTCAGTAAATCTGGCAGTGCTAGCTGTCAGTAAACCAATCAGTGCTGACAGTCAGTAAACCAGTCAGTGCTCAATGTCAGTAAACCAGTCAGCGCTCACTATCAGTAAAACAATCATTGATCAATATCAGTAAACCTGTCAGTGTTCAATGTCAGTAAACTTGTCAGTGCTCAAAGTCACTAAACCTGTCAGTGCTCAATGTCAGTACATCAGTCAGTGATCACTGTCAGTAAACCAGTCAGCACCCACTATCAGTTAACTAGTTTGTGTTCACTGTCAGTAAAGCAGCCATTGCTCAATGTCAGTAAGCCTATCAGCACCCACTATCAGTAAACCAGTTTGTGTTCACTGTCAGTAAAGCAGCCAGTACTCACTGTGAGTGAACCAATCAGTGCTCAATGTCAGTAAACCTGTCAGTGCTCAATATCAGTAAATCAATGAGTGCTCAATGTCAGTAAATCTGTCAGTGCTCAATGTCAGTAAAGAAGCCAGTGCTCAATGTCAGTAAACCTTTCAGTGCTCACTATCAGTAAAACAAGCAGTGCTCAAAGTCAGTAAACCTGTCAGTGCTCAATGTTAGTAAATCAGTCAGTTATCACTGTCAGTAAACCAGTCAGCACCCACTATCAGTAAACTAGTTTGTAGTCACTGTCAGTAAAGCAGCCATTGTTCAATGTCAGTAAACCAATGAGTGCTCAATGTCAGTAAATATGTCAGTGCTCAATGCCAGTAAAGCAGCTAGTGCTCAATGTCAGTAAACCAGTCAGTGCCCACTATCAGTAAACCAGTCAGCACTCACTGTCAATAAACCAGTTCATGTTCACTATCAGTAAACCAGTCAGCACTCAGTCAGTAAACCAGTCAGTTTTCAATCTCAGTAAACCTGTCAGTGCTCAATGTCAGTAGACTTGTCAGTTCTCACTATCAGTAATGCAGCCAGTGCTCACTGTCAGTAAACCAGTCTGCAGCCAATGCTCAGTGTCAGTCAACCAGTCAGCACCCACTGTCAGTAAACCAGTTTGTCTTCACTGTCAGTGAACCAGTCAGCACTCACTGACAGTAAAGCAGCCAGTGATCACTGTCGGTAAACCAGTCAGTGCTCTGACGTGGTCTGACCTCAACGACCTACAACGAGCCATCTTACAAGAGGCCCTGAGAGCGGGCAGAAAAAGTCACACACGGGTGAAGAGGTGGGAAGACAACATGAAACAATGGGCAGGACTGGAGTCGCCGACCCACAACGTCAGGGAACATGGAGAGGGCTGGTTAAAAGGTCACCAGTGGCGCCGCAATGACAGCGTTATGGGAGAGTGAGCGAAACGGGGCACAGTCCGAGTAGGGTGGGGCTCATTCCAAATGGGACTCGCCACCAAAACGAGGTTCAAGGACACTGTGCACCGCTCCACCCCCACCCCACCCCCACACAGCCACCCACCGGCATATTTTTGTTGTTGTTGTTGAAGATTTATACTGCCTATCATGGATAAGCCTGAATAGGCTTGTTTTCACCATTAGACAGTTTGTCGATGATAGAAAGCCCGAGCCTACACTTTTACCGACCCAAGGGATTTTTAACCTCCCACACCACATAGACATGGTATGAGAGCAACTGGCCTTTGATGTCGCTGTAAGTTATACACAGCGGTGGAAATCCAAATTGGCAGAGATGGGGGCACGGGGAATCGAACCACTGACCTTCAGATTAGGAGTTTGACCTAGAAAAAAGTCAGACACTCTAACCACTCCGCCACAGAGAACACCACACCATATGACATTATTTGCTGCCAACCCATATTCTACTGACTTCATGTAGCACCAGTTACCCATCTCTGTCCTGCACACACCTATAACAGCAGTAAACACAGACACCATACTTTATACAAGCAGCTATCCCACGACCACCTCCAAGGTTTATGTGCTAGTATTATCGCAAGACCTTTCTTTGGTCAATCCATTTTCGGTGTTTTACATTTGTTGTTTAACCAGAGGACATTTTAATTGCAATTAGTCTCCCTAATTCCACAGCTCCTCGGACTATCCTAGTAATGCTGGGCATGAGGTAGGGAGCACGAAGTATACATTTGGTAAGTGTTCAGGTTGACAGTGCGGGCCGTGCTGATATCCTCGCTTAGGTAAAGTAAGTGCCCTTGTCATTCGGCCAACCCATTTAGTGAACTGCAATTAAAACATCTTCTCTAAATTTTGCATCCCATTGCTAAAAAAAGAAGTTAATTCAAATTTATTCAATTGACTAAAATAATTGAAACCGAAAAGAATACACAATACGAGCTAAATGCAAAGTGGAAACGGTGACAAATGAATGTGGTTTTAAGGCAGCCCCTGCCACCAGGAGGCGCCAGTCGTGCTGACTGGCGCTGTTTATCATGCTGATGATCCTAATTGATACTGAATAATTGGGATATAAAGCAAGTTAATAAGCACGATAAAATGCGGCAAGAAGAAAGCTGACGAGAAGGGCCGAAGTAGAGCGAGATGGACCCCGCCTTAAACCACACAACCAGGGGGGGGGGGGGCAGGAGCAGGAGGAGGACACAAGTGGGAGGATAGGCAGGAGGGGGAGGAGGGGGGGAGAGGGAGAGGAGGGAGAGGAGGGAGAGGAGGGAGGAGGGGCAGGAGGGGAGGGGGAGGGGGAGAGGAGGGAGAGGAGGGAGAGGGGGAGAGAAGGAGAAGAGGGGAGGAGGGAGAGGGGAGAGAGGGGAGGACGGAGAGGAGGGATAGGGGGGAGGGAGAGGGGATAAGGAGGGGGAGGGAGGGGGAGGAGGGGGGAGAGGGGGGGGGGGGGAGAGGGGGGAGAGGAAGAAAGCAGGAGAGCAGGGGGGGGGAGAGAAGGAGAAGAGGGGAGGAGGAGAGGGGAGAGGGGGGAGAGAGGAGAGGAGGGAGGAGGGGGAGAGAAGGGAGAAGACGGGGGGAGGGGAGGGAGGAGGGGGAGGGGGAGGAGGGGAGAGGGGGGAGAGGGAGTGAGGTCGGAGAGCAGGGGAGGAGGGAGGGGGGAGAGGGAGAGGGGGAGAGAAGGGAGAAGAGGGGAGGAGGGAGAGGGGAGAGGGGGGAGAGGAGGGAGAGGAGGGAGAGGGGGAGAGAAGGGAGAAGACGGGGGGAGGGAGAAGGGGGGAGGGGGAGGAGGGAGAGGGGGGAGAGGGAGTGGAGGTCGGAGAGCAGGGGGAGGAGGGAGGGGGAGGAGGGAGAGGGGGGGAGAAGAGGGGGAGGAGTGGGAGGAGTTGGAAGAGCGGCGTAAACCTAACTTGGTGCTGACATATATAATAACGAAGCGCTGCTGGTTTATGACGCACAGGGTCACATATGCGCATTCACTACATGGCCCGGCTTATTCAGGGCCGCCATCTTGGAAATATAATAAAGAAGCTGGATAAAATAAAGCAGCAAACACCAGATGTTATTTTAAATAATGACTGTTGTTGCTTTTTTCTCTCCCCTTTATTTCTGCTTAAAAAATATATGAAATATTTGTTAATTTATTGCAAAGCATGAATTTAATTCAAATGTGTTCTGTTCATTTCCAATGGCGTTCCAATTGGAGACGGCCGCTTATTACTCACTATCAAAGATTAGCACCACCAACCCGCCCTCTGGCGGCTGCGGAAGAACGAATGTTTGGGTATCAGCTCACACAGGCACAGCGCATGCTCTGCAGAAAATGGACATTGGATTTCATTTGCATGAAATACCAAGACAGTTATGATAAGTTGTTAAATGGGGGAGGACAATGGAATGAGCCCAATACGTGATGTTATATCAATATACCATTCCTGTCGACTTTTAGTTGGTCTGATTTAATTAGTCCTTCCGGTCTTTTGTTTACTGTGCCATTTATGGAGACTAAAGTCTAAATTTAGATTTGCTAGCATAACCAGGTCATGGTAACAAATAAAGGTATATAATACTAACACCAGAGATGACGACGATGATGATGGTGATGATGATGGTGATAATGACAATAATAATAATCAGCTTTTACTCACTACAGGGAATGAGACTAAAGTACCGTAGATTATTCAATAACACTCATAATACCAATAAATATAAATAAATAATACTAACATGCATTTATTATAGCCCGATATAGGACTTGATACCCAGGGACATTTAAGTGCCTATTTTAATATCTATGTGGATTCTGGCAACATAGAGAGAGGAGCACACACACAAGGACCCTCAGCCTTTGTCTGCATCGAGTCTGCATTGAGTCTGCATCGAGTCTGCATCGAGTCTGCATCGAGTCTGCATCGAGTCTGCATCGAGTCTGCATCGAGTCTGCATCGAGTCTGCATATATGCCAGCCATCTTATCTGGGGATCAACTGCGGCAAACGGCAGGTGGTCACGTGATTGACGGTGCGAGATATTCAAAGCCCACATTAAGGTAATTGAACATTTCTTAAGTAACCCAACACTCCAAACCATAACAATTTTGATTGGTTGAAATTCCACAATATCCACAAGGACCAGGCAACAGGTAATAGGAAAACTATGAACAAATGCCATATCGGAGCGGAGCCAGTTCGGTGGCAGCCTTGTCCAATATGGGTGGCAACACAAAGGAACATATACATGAAATAATAATCATGTTCATGCTAATTGTGATCCCGATGTAATTGGGATTTAATTAATTGAGTTACTTATTCTCGTTATTTACTCCCTTGGCTTGTGTTTGTATGGTCTTTCCTTAAAATAACCGACTCTTTATTTATTCACGAGTTAATTATTTACCCATGTTTTCGTCCAGATAAGTGTGAAATATAGCTCAGTAGTATGACGTAAAACCTGTTGTTATCGCTAATTAGCCTCATGTATACACATGCCGCCTCAAGACCCGGCTACCCACACAGCATGCAGAAGGTTCCATTGTGTTTACCGCCCTTGAAGGACATGTCGTAAATGTCGTCTGTTATTACTAAGGTCACAGAATGCCAGCTGGGTTCCACCAGTCTTCTCTTTCAGTAAAACCAACCGACTTACAGTTAAAATAAACCTGATAGCTGAGTTAATGTATCTTCCAGAAATCAGCCGACAGTTTGCGCATGCGCAGCAATGGAGAGAAGACGTTACATTCAAACCAGAATTGTAAATCTTAAAAAAACGCCGAAGCAGACATACCGTGCACCACGGCTCGTCAGCCATGCACTCCTGGACGTCGACCTTGGAGAAGTCCTCCAAGGTCATGCAGTCGAGCCCGTGCACGCTCAGGTAGCAGTTGTGACACCTGAGTGTCTGCGGCTCTCCGTAGTCCTCCACGGTCATGTCCATCTCCACCTTACTCAGGTCGCCCTTACCTGCAACAACAGCGCAGTTAGCGGGTATCGTCTTGTGTGGCACTCGTGCCGTACGAAGTCACTAGAATACAGTTTATACAGCTCCATGGAAAATAACAAAGTAACTCAGCAGAAGTGCAATAAAGCAAGCAACTACATACTGATCCACGTGGGGTTTGGTGGGTGTTGGTGGGTGTTGGTGGGTGTTGGTGGGGTGTGGTGGGTGTTGGTGGGTGTTGGTGGGTGTTGGTGGGTGTTGGTGGGTGTTGGTGGGTATTGGTGAGTGTTGGTGGGTATTGGTGAGTGTTGGTGGGTATTGGTGAGGTGTTGGTGGGTGTTGGTGGGGATGTTGGTGGGTATTGGTGAGTGTTGGTGTGGTATTGGTGGGTGTTGGGGGTGTTGGTGGGGGGTTGGTGGGTATTGGGGGTGAGTTGGTGGAGGTGTTGTGGGGGGTGTTGGTGGGTGTTGGTGGTTTTGGTGAGTGTTTTGGTGGGGGTGTTGGTGGGTGTTGGTGGTGTTGTGAGTGTTTGGTGGGGGTGTTGGTTGGGGTGTTGTGGGTGTTTGTGGGGTGGTGGGTGTTGGGGGTGGTGTTGGTGGGGGTTTGGTGGATGAGTTGGTGGGTGTTGGTGGGGGTGTTGGTGGGGGTGTTGGTGGGGGTGTTGGTGGGGGTGTTGGTGGGTGAGTTGGTGGGTGTTGGTGGGGGTGTTGGTGGGGGTGGGGGTGGATGAGTTGGTGGGTGTTGGTGGGGGTGTTGGTGGGGGTGTTGGTGGGGGTGTTGGTGGGGGTGTTGGTGGGGGTGTTGGTGGATGAGTTGGTGGGTGTTGGTGGGGGTGTTGGTGGGGGTGTTGGTGGGTATTAGTGGGTGAGTTGGTGGGGAGGGTGATTTCACATTATTTCAGCCCATATGCAATTAACTCAACTTCGGTTCCCTTGAAATCAGTTGAGCTCAGGCTAATTTGAGACCATTTTGGCTTCGGTCAATTTGAAATCACTTGACTGATTAAGTATGCCGACACCACATGCACCCTTGTGAAATTCAACATTAACAGGACGACGAGTTGTGAATGTGAACACGACCTTTACTGTCGACAAATCAAATCAATTAAAGATAACTTGCTGGATATTTTCATTGAATGAACAAAACTCAGTTCTGTAGATACAACCAGTAGAATGTCTTTTGTAATGTCCAGCATCAGGCGTGGTTTAATCAGCTATAATTTACATTGAAGACAGTGCTGTAATTGAAGACAATAACCGTGGTTAATTAACCCCTAACAACACCAATTAAACATGCTGACTAAGCTTGCCAATGATGGCGTGGTTAATTCCCACGACCCTTATTGACCTCGCTACAATTAAGGAATCAGCCACCCCTTATTTGTCTGATACTGTGCACCTGGATCCGTGTGGAGCAGGCTTTGGTTGGCATGATCTACCCGCCAACATGTAAGTATATGGAGTCTATACAGGATACATACACTCCATAGGTAGATGTAGATGGCCCTGTAGACCTCATACCGTCGTGCTCACAGCCTTGTGTTCAGACCGGCACAGTACTGCTGTTTGATGCTGTATCCGGGAAGCAGCGCTGTAAACTAAGCTTTACAACAGATGACTCCCCGGGGACCCCTATTTGTACGCAGCCGTTGGAAACCAACGCATGCGCAGTACTGGACACTCTGTACCACTGAGCCTGCCACCACCCGTCTGCACCGTGAGTCGCGTGCAGTGCATTGATATCGGTTGGTTGTTGGAGTTTTACGTCCTGGCAACATCTGAAGTCATATCAGGACGGGTACCGACTTGTGACAGTGTGCACTCATGGTGACTTTAGAGTGCTGCCCCATTGGGAAATCAGGTTGCCAGCACCATGACCTGATATCCCACTCAGTCACATTATCCAGACACTGAGCTAACCAGGGCTTGCGCTACCCTATTAATGCTGAGTGCCAAACTTGGAAGCGACATTTAGTAAGTCATTGGTTTCCCGCAGGGAGACCTGCGCTCTACCGATTTGATCACCGCGCCTGGTCATTTATGTCTGTACATATGGGTACATAGTAATACTGTGGAATACGGCGGTGGATTGTTAGAAGAACCCGTCCCAGAGGGCTAACTTGGTGTAAGGAGATACAGGGTCTCTATCGATTACTATCTGTACGGACACCTCTCTGGCGGCAGTAAGGGTCTGGCGCCAGGTCTACTGGGGTAACAAAGTGAAGGGCAACACCGCAAAGCCCTCTGGGAATGCTTCAATATCTCACTAACAGGGAGAGGGCGGCGGTTTGAAACTTGCTAAAGAAACAATTTAATGAAAGCCGTGCCTTTTCAGTTGTCTGCCATGTCTAACGTTGGAGCTCCTTCGTCATTACCTACAAGGATTGGGGTAATTTCATATAAACGCTATATATTTAATATGCATGCTATATAGCGTTAATGTGTGTTCGGAGTGAATTATTGAATATTATCTCATACCGCACAGAAAACAGCCCCGCACGGTGTTATTGTGGTGAGGGGTGATGAAAATGGTAAAATTGCACATAGAGCAGGATTTGAACCCACACCCCTTGTCATTCCGGGGCCAGTGTGCATACTATCCAAGGTCCCTGGTGCAATCTCCCTCCCACGCCTACCTGTCAATGAGGCTCTTTGCCTGAGAGGTCATTGCTCTAAGGCGTACAAGATGCACTATCGTGGACTGCTGTCACACTAACTGCTCTAAGGCATACAAGATGCACTATCATGGACTGCTGTCACACTAACTGATGTAAGGCATACAAGATGCACTATCGTGGACTGCTGTCACACTAACTGCTCTAAGGCGTACAAGATGCACTATCATGGACTGCTGTCACACTAACTGCTCTAAGGCGTACAAGATGCACTATCATGGACTGCTGTCACACTAACTGCTGTAAGGCATACAAGATGCACTATCGTAGACTGCTGTCACACTAACTGCTGTAAGGCATACAAGATGCACGATCGTGGACTGCTGTCACACTAACTGCTCTAAGGCGTATAAGATGCACTATCGTGGACTGCTGTCACACTAACTCCTGTAAGGCATACAAGATGCACTATCATGGACTGCTGTCACACTAACTGCTGTAAGGCATACAAGATGCACTATCGTGGACTGCTGTCACACTAACTGCTCTAAGGCATACAAGATGCACTATCGTGGACTGCTGTCACACTAACTGCTGTAAGGCATACAAGATGCACTATCGTGGACTGCTGTCACACTAACTGCTGTAAGGCATACAAGATGCACTATCGTGGACTGCTGTCACACTAACTGCTCTAAGGCATACAAGATGCACTATCGTGGACTGCTGTCACACTAACTGCTGTAAGGCATACAAGATGCACTATCATGGACTGCTGTCACACTAACTGCTCTAAGCCGTACAAGATGCACTATCGTGGACTGCTGTCACACTAACTGCTGTAAGGCATACAAGATGCACTATCATGGACTGCTGTCACACTAACTGCTGTAAGGCAGACAAGATGCACTATCGTGGACTGCTGTCACACTAACTGCTCTAAGGCATACAAGATGCACTATCGTGGACTGCTGTCAGACTAACTGCTGTAAGGCATACAAGATGCACTATCGTGGACTGCTGTCACACTAACTGCTGTAAGGCATACAAGATGCACCATCATGGACTGCTGTCACACTAACTGCTCTAAGGCATACAAGATGCACTATCGTGGACTGCTGTCACACTAACTGCTTTAAGGCATACAAGATGCACTATCGTGGACTGCTGTCACACCAACTGCTGTAAGGCATACAAGATGCACTATCGTGGACTGCTGTCACACTAACTGCTGTAAGGCATACAAGATGCACTATTATGGACTGCTGTCACACTAACTGCTCTAAGGCGTACAAGATGCACTATCGTGGACTGCTGTCACACTAACTGCTGTAAGGCATACAAGATGCACTATCATGGACTGCTGTCACACTAACTGCTGTAAGGCATACAAGATGCACTATCATGGACTGCTGTCACACTAACTGTTCTAAGGCGTACAAGATGCACTATCGTGGACTGCTGTCACACTAACTGCTTTAAGGCATACAAGATGCACTATCGTGGATTGCTGTCACACTAACTGCTCTAAGGCATGCAAGATGCACTATCGTGGATTGCTGTCACACTAACTGTTGTAAGGCGTACAAGATGCACTATCGTGGACTGCTGTGACAGTAACTGCTCTAAGGCGTACAAGATGCACCTATCATGGACTGCTGTCACACTAACTGCTCTAAGGCATACAAGATGCACTATCGTGGACTGCTGTCAGACTAACTGCTCTAAGGCGTACAAGATGCGCTATCATGAACTGCTGTCAGACTAACTGATCTAAGGCATGCAAGATGCACCTATCATGGACTGCTGTCACACTAACTGCTCTAAGGCGTGTAAGATGCACCTATCATAGACTGCTGTCACACTAACTGCTCTAAGTCTTACAAGATGCACTATCGTGGACTGCTGTCACACTAACTGCTCTCGACTAGTTTGATAAGTGGGTTCTGTAACCATAAAGAGGGAAATACGTCATTAAAGTCTCATCGTACAATTTAAATATTCTAGAATATCTGGTGTGTCGCTAATTAAGCAATAAGACGCTACATTCTAGTTGGCGACTAGCATTGCTGCTTGTCCCAGCTCAACAGAATGAAGCTGTAGTGCCGGGATGGATGTACACGTCATTAATTAAGCAGCTGGGGAAATAAAAACAGAATGTCTTCTTAGTATATTAAATTATTAACAGGTTTTTCTTTCTACCATTCTCAATAAAAGAAAAAAAACCGCCCTCATCATAAATGTATATTAAACTAGACCCAACCACTTTGTGGTTTCGTCTAATTTGATAACAATCCTTAAGCGCATTATGTGCTATGAACAGTGGACAACAACACCCATGTTATACCCCCATCACACCAAACTAGTTCTCACTACGTTCTTGAAAATGTTGCTGAACGGATTCTAACTGTGTGTGAACGGAATGGATGTAGTAGCAACTTTGTATGGTATTTTTATGAACGGAATGGTGCTCCAGAACTTTGAGCATGCCCAACATTTTCTTGCAGCCACGTTCTAGCCCGACCACAGCCCGTTTTAGAATGTAGTTGGACGTTTTGAGAACTAGTTTGGTGTGAAGGGGGTGTAATACTGAAATATACTGACTTATACAGCACATATTATGCAGTCTGCTACTGAAGCGTGGTTCCAACCAGTCCATAATGAATACCATCGCAATACAGTTAAAGCACCCATATATCCCATAATGCCATCGTAACACACTATATAAACAGATCAATGACCTGGGCCGATATGCATGGAGTGGTGTTAGCAAGCCAAACCGGGGTTAGGGAGGGATTTCTGGTTTAGCACCGAAAAGTTGCTATGCATGGGGCAGTGTTAGGCCAACACCGCAAGTTTAAAGTCGGAGATTCTAACCCCAGCCCATAGCAGGTTTACAGCGGTGTTAGTGTTAGGTTAGTGTCAGGATGGAGCCCAAATCTATTCAATGCTATCATATTTAACAGAATTACATACTCAATAAGTGAAATTTGATAAAATTAACCCTAAATTCGAACCGATATTAACGCTGCCGCTGCACCGGCGAATGTAAACTAAACAAATAGCGGTGCTCACCGGCAACAGGCTCAGCAATAACAAGTGAGGCTGGTGCCCGGCGGTGTTAGGTACTGATTCGGACCAAATCTATTCAATGCGACCATATTTAATAGAATATGACACTCAAAAAGTGAAATTTGATTAAATTAACCATAAAATTGAAGCAATATTAACGCTGCCGCTAAAGCGGCGGCGACATTAATATTGTCGAATCGACGAATGTATTGGGAAATAGCGGTGCTCGCCGGCAAGAGGTTCAGAGAGATTTCCATAATGTATAAATTAATTCACATATAGCTAACACAAACCGTTTAGGCCACCATGCATACGGCGTGACATACTTCGCGACGCCCCTGATAACCGGTGATAGCTACCCGGTGTTAGAAGGTTAACACCACACGCCGCTAACACTGCTCCATGCATATGGGCCCAGGACTGCGCACTACTGCTAATTAAACGTGCAAGTTTGGTAATATATCAAAGGTACTTTAAATGCATTCAGAATTTTGCGAGAATATTTTCTTGTCAACTTCTCACATAATTCCATACTTGTGAAGCTTGGTGTAGACGTATAGTCTACCTTTCTCCGTAGTAGTTTAAAACATCAATATGAGAAGGAGTGGGAGAAACAAACAAAGAATGCACTGACCTCATTTAAAGAGAGCCCATTGTTCTTCAAGTCTGATGAAACGAGGTTCGTGCAAATAGGCATTCGCCTCAGAATTGTACAACTGAGGGTCATTTAGGTTAAAGTTGTGCAGTTCGGGGTCATGCACTCCAGAGGTACATAATCCATAGGTCAGGGTCGTATACAGATCAGTCACACAGCCCATGGCTGTAGAGATAGCACAGGCATGTAGATCAGAGTGCCAACTATGGAGTGAGTGACGATGATTTAACGTCATGTCACCAACAAAAACCATGTTCACAGCTAGGAATGAGCAGAGTCCATTTACATCACACAATTACCATGTAACGATACCCTCTTTAAGCAATTCAAAAAGGCCATGACTCTAGCATCTTATAAATAAAATAAAAAACGCCACCGAATTATCATATTTAGACCACTTTTAGTCCTTGCTAAAGGTTAAGAGTCTAGAATCATATTCTAATTATAGATTACAAATATTCACCTAAATATTGTTTCCTGACCCCATTCTTGATAATTAATCAATCTTAAGATCCTAGAATCATACTTGTTTATGTAGATGATAAACCAATTTGATCAAATATCCCTAGAAAGTTAAGCTGCGTTTACACGGGCGAGTTAAAACGCCCCAGCTGGAACCACTTGCCTAGATCGGTTTACATTTGCCCGTGTAAATGCGCCGCTGAGGCGTTTTAGGGCTGAAACGGTCCAGCTGGAACGTTCCACGTATACCACCTCGGGAGGTGGTTTACAGGAAACGTTTCAGCTGGTTCCCGGGCGGCGATTGTGTACAATAGCAGTGCTCGCCGGCTACAGGGGGAGCAGTAACTAATCGCTGGTGCCTGGCAGTGTTAGGGCCCGATTAGGCCGAAATCTATTAAATGCGATCATATTTAACAGAATTACATCCTCAAATAATGAAATTTAATTAAATTAACCTTAAATTCCAAGCGATATTAACGTAGCAGCTTCATCGGCTTCGAATCGACGAGTGTAAAGTAAACCAATAGCAGTGCTTGCCAGCTACAGGCGGACCAAAGGCTGCTGGTTCCCGGTCGCCGACACACTTTCAAACTCTGTCCATGTAAACGCGCCCCTAAAACGCTTCATATAAATCGCTTTGTCTAGAACGTTTCACAATTCCCCGTGTAAACACGGCTTTAGTAGCTTGGTGTAAATTATGTATATGTACGAAGAAAAGGTTCTCCAATTTCAGATGACAGAGTCATGTTGCATTGTCATTATTATTATTATTATCATTATTATTATTATTATAGATAAACAGAGGCTATTAACGAAGACGCAGGCGGTATAATTGAATACCCAAGCTGCCTTCTCATATAAAGCCCGCCGCTGAGAGTGCCGTCCGCCACTACCGAGCTACCAGCCGACCCCTCAGTTACACGCAGACAGCAGCAACCAATCAGCACCCGTATGAAGACCCCCCCTCCCCCCCCCCCACACACACAGTGGGCCTCGTTCTAGTTTCTTCACTTCCGTAATCTATCACCTCAAGATGCTGCATCAATAGCGCAGTGTCGTGCTGTATGGTTGCTTTTTTTGTGCTTTTTTGTTGAGGGGGGGGGGAGCTTTTTTTAGGGGGCCTATTCATTCAACATAGCGCAGTGCGTATTGCAAATATATAGTCGTAAATATGTAGGCTGCATCTGTTTGAATACAAAGATGCTCGTATGCGACGGCGTTACATGCAGGCTTAAGGAGTATTACGCTGGAGAAGATAATGACTTTTCTTTGTGGCAGACAATACTTCTGCAGGTAAAGAAAAGATTTGCAATCACGAGATTCAAAGCCCTTTAACAACTTTACAAGTCAACAATTCACTTTCAAATGCTCACAAGAAAATACCCCTTTCAGACGCTTAACGCGTGGGTTAGGCTAATTAAAAAGCGACACCGTTGGTCATGTTTGTCGAGTTCTTCCCGGTGTAAATATTTCAAATTCCCCCCTGATTCAAGTTCCCCCCCCCCCCGGGAACTTGGAAACGTTTTCAAATTCATCCCAGGGAAATTTGAAAACGTTTTCAAGTTCCCTCCCTCGTTTTAACTTTCCCTCCCCACAATTTTGGGGAATTTTCTTTATTTTTGTTATTTTTTGTTATTTTTTGTTATTTTTTGTTATTTTTTGTTATTTTTCATGACAAATATAATAATACACAGAGAATAGCATAATGGAAATTATTACTAGTACAACAAAACATATTTCACCCCAAATGACACAAAAAGTCACCAAGATGGCTAAGAAAAAAATAGTATAGGTCTGAATTTTAAAACGTTTTTTAAGCAATTTTAAATTCCCGGAAGGGGGAATTTGAAAATAGGGGGAGGAATCTGAAAACTGTTTTTAATTTCCCCCCTGGGAATCTGAAAACGTTTTTAATTTCCCTCTGGGGAAATTAAAAACGTTTTCAGATTCCCCGGGGGAACTTGACAAGGGGGAAAATTGAAATCGTTACGCCGGCTCACATGCTACTATGAGTTCACATCATTCCAGACTTCTTGAGTTCCACTTCTCACCTCAAGTGTTTATTCTTTCCATATTTCCACATTTTCATTTGCATCCATGGGACAATTTATCTATGAAAACATGAAGGAGTTTTCAGAGATTTCCGTTAATTATTTAAGTCTCCCAAGGCCTTTCCAATTACAACAATGTCAAGATACGCAATGCCCAAATAGCACGCCTCTCCAAGATGGCGCATATTATTAGCGGTGATAGTCACAACCCCGACTGCCCACGCCTCTACAGAGTCGAGCTGCGAGGAGGTGCAGCCCGATTAATTGCTGTTGTTAGGGCCTCTAGTGAGAGAAAGTAGCAACTGACCCTCGTCTAATCACCACGAGGGACACAGCCCATTTGTATGGGCATCTCCATAAGCTGGGTGCGGCAGGTAGCGAGGTGCCCGAGTCGGCTGCATTATGCAACACCTCGCCCTGCTGGAACCAGCCGACATTGCCGGTGTCGCTGTTTGAGCGCCCTGCCAGTTTGAGCGCCCTTCTGTTGCTTCTGCGCATGCGCGGATAGAGACAACATTAAAACCATCTAGAAACAAATCGCTTGGTACACATATAGAAAACATCTTTACCATAAAGACTATATTAAATTTATAAGGTTAGGGTTCTTGATTTCTATTAATTTTGAATAAAACTATTGTTTTGCACTGCGTGTACCGTCAAACTGAACGCATTGTCAATGGTCATGAGCAATGTTTATACAGAAACTACAGAAGAAGTCAAATATCTCTCAAATTACACCATCTAGAAACAAATCGTTTGGTACACATATAGAAAACATCTTTACCAAAAACATTATATTAAATTTATAAGGTTAGTGACGATGCTGTTCGATTTTGATGCATGTGCAGAAGCGATGTGTCCCTCGCAAACTGGTGTCCCTGGGAAACCGCAACACCGGCCCAGAACTGCGGCTTGAACCGGCTCGGACATGCTGCTGATCAACTGATGAATGGCAAATGACAAACAGGTCTGACATAATAGTATGCACATGGTTCAGTCCCTTAGAAAGAGGGAGAAAGGCGTTAAGCTGCATAGTCCGATGAAGCAAACAAAATCTAATGTTGCAGTCACACTACGACGACAAGCTTCGACGACAGCCCAGCGACAGCGACTTCCGGTCTGTCGTCGAGTGTCGTCGGGTGTCGCCTGATTGTCGCCTGATTGTCACCTGATTGTCGCCTGATTGTCGTCGCGACACCTCCGCGTCACCTCCATTTTCTTGCCTGTCGCCGGATTGTCGTCGGCGTTTTGGACATGTTGCAAAACTTTGATGACAGGCGATGACAGGCGATGTCGCTCGCCTGTCGATACGGTGTCGCTACACTGTCGGTCCAGTGTCGATACGGTGTTGTCTTTGTCGTTAAGGTGTCGTCTTTGTCGTGAAGCTGTCGTCGCTTCTCTCTCCATAGCAGCTGTATGTGTGTCTCTGTGTCTCTGTGTGTGTCTCTGTGTGTCTCTGTGTGTGTCTCTGTGTCTCTTGTGTGTGTCTCTGTGTGTGTATCTCTGTGTCTGTGTGTGTGTCTCTGTGTCTGTGTGTGTGTCTCTGTGTGTGTGTCTGTGTCTGTGTGTGTGTCTCTGTGTGTCTCTGTGTCTGTGTGTGTCTGTGTGTGTCTGTGTGTGTGTGTCTCTGTCTCTGTGTGTGTGTCTCTGTGTTTCTGTGTGTGTGTCTGTGTGTGTGTCCCTGTGTCTGTGTGTGTGTCGGTGTGTGTCTGTGTGTGTCTGTGTGTGTGTCGGTGTGTGTCTGTGTGTGTGTCTTTGTGTCTGTGTGTGTCTGGGTGTGTCTCTGTGTGTGTCTGTGTGTGTCTCTCTGTGTGTGTGTCTCTGTGTCTGTGTCTGTGTGTGTGTCTCTGTGTCTGTGTGTGTGTCTCTGTGTGTGTGTGTGTGTGTGTGTGTCTGTGTGTGTGTCTGTGTGTGTCTCTGTGTTGTGTCTCTGTGTGTGTCTCTGTGTGTGTCTCTGTGTGTGTATCTGTGTGTTGTGTCTCTGTGTTGTGTGTCTCTGTGTTGTGTGTCTCTGTGTGTGTCTCTGTGTCTCTGTGTGTGTCTGTGTGTGTCTCTGTGTCTGTGTGTGTCTCTGTGTGTGTCTCTGTGTGTGTCTGTGTGTGTCTCTGTGTGTGTCTCTGTGTGTGTCTCTGTGTTGTGTCTCTGTGTCTGTGTGTGTGTCTGTGTGTGTGTCTGTGTGTGTCTCTGTGTGTGTGTCTGTGTGTGTGTGTCTGTGTGTGTGTCTCTGTCTCTGTGTGTGTCTGTGTGTGTGTGTGTGTGTGTGTCTCTGTGTGTCTCTGTGTCTGTGTGTGTCTCTGTGTCTGTGTGTGTCTCTGTGTCTGTGTGTGTGTCTCTGTGTCTATGTGTGTGTCTGTGTGTGTGTCTCTGTGTCTTTGTGTCTCTGTTGCTGTGTGTGTGTCTCTGTGTGTGTATCAGTGTGTCTCTGTGTCTCTGTGTGTGTATCTCTGTGTCTGTGTGTGTGTCTGTGTGTGTGTCTGTGTGTGTGTCTCTGTGTGTGTCTCTGTGTGTGTCTGTGTGTGTGTCTCTGTGTCGGTGTGTGTGTCTCTGTGTCTATGTGTGTGTCTCTGTGTCTCTGTGTGTGTCTCTGTGTCTCTGTGTGTCTCTGTGTCTATGTGTGTGTCTCTATGTGTGTGTCTCTGTGTCTTTGTGTCTCTGTTGCAGAAACACAGACACAAACAGACACACACACAGACACACACACAGAGACACAGACACACACATAGAGACACACAGAGACACAGACACACACATAGAGACACACAGAGACAGAGACACACACAGAGACACACACACAGATACACACACAGAGACACACACACAGAAACACAGAGACACACACACAGAGACACACACAGACACAGACACACACATAGAGACACACATAGAGACACACAGACACAGAGTCACACACACACAGACACACACAGACACACACAGAGACACAGACACACACATAGAGACACACACAGAGACACAGACACACACATAGAGACACACAGAGACAGAGTCACAAACACAGAGACACACACACAGATACACACACAGAGACACACACACAGAAACACAGAGACACACACACAGAGACAGACACAGAGACACACATAGAGACACACACAGAGACACAGAGTCACACACACAGACACACACAGAGACACACACAGAGACACAGACACACACATAGAGACACAGACAGAGACACGGAGTCACACACACAGACACACACACAGACACTGTCGTCCCGCTGTCGTCCCGTCTGTCGTCCGATTGTTGTCCAACTTGGCCCGAATTTGCATATGTCATCGGGTTTTCACAAAATCCAAGTCGCTGGGCTGTCGTCACCCCCTTGTCGTCGTAGTGTGACTGCTACATAAGCAATTAAGCAAACCCAAAACAAGTATCGAGATTTGATTCTATCTTATCTAACTTAAATACTGATGTACTTACATGCATTAGTTGCCACATAGAAGCGAATACTGAGTCAATTTAAAGTTCCATAGTCCGATGGTTTTGAATTTCGGTATTTTTTCTGAGATAAATATATTAGATCGATCACTAGTATCTACTTTACATTAGTTCAAAGTTACTTTTATTTTAAATGGTAAACTTTTGAGATATTTTGAGTGCAAACATGGAAAATTAGTTTTGGCAAGCTTGCCAAAACTCTGACACCATAGACTTCTGCAGTAACAGGTTCTGTTAAATTGACTCATTATTGCCTTCTACGCAGAAACAAATGCTTAATAAGTGCATCAGTATCTAAGTTAGATATGTAAAATCAAATCTAGATAATTGGTTTGGTTTTGAAAATTTGATATTTCATTGGACTATGCAGCAGCCTTATGGTGTAGTTTTGGCCTGCTTGCCCAAACTAATTTGACATGTTTAGGGCCTACACTTCAAATATCTCAAAGGTTAACCAGTTAAAATAGAAGTTACTTCAAACAAACCATCGGACTATGCACCTTTAATATTAAAAAAAATGGTATAATGTCGTTAACAATACAATCATGCCTATGTGGAGGGGGTAGGCTGAGCATTCGGGGGCAGCCGAGCAGTCAGGGAGATCAGGGAGAGAGGGCTTATTGAGTCATGCATTTATTCAAAAGACAGACACTGATGCCGTGGGAATGTCGCGTTCACACATCACCCTCCACTGGTAGCGCTGAAACAGGCAGGGCCCATACATGGTCAGGCAGATGGGGCTGGCGATAATACAGGAAACTGAGACAGTAGCACGCATCCACCACACGGACAACAATTCTTATATATTGTATAATCATGCAGTGTTTCCTCTTTGTAACCCTTATATGCACATATATCATATATGCATATTTGATATATATTATTTATATGCATATTCAAATATACATAAAATAAATTAAATATTTTCAGGCGGGTCAATTTATGTCATGAAATAAATGCAGTTATTTGCTTGTTCTAACTTACACCGTGTCATTATGTGCCACGTGAAACACCTAGGCCCGTATGCAGGAGTCGGTGATAGCGGCGTTTGGTGTTACAGCCTGTCACCGTTTAGATATCACCGACGTCGGGAAGTGTGTCAAGCAGTATGCAGGAGCGTGTAACACTTACATTATAGCTAAACGTGAAGTTACTTATAGATTTGGGAAATCCCTCGATTCGACAAAATGAATAACACCGCCAATGCGGCGGCAGCATTAATATTGCTTCGAATTGATGGTTAATTTGCTGAAATTTCACTTATTGCGTATGTAATTCTGTTAAATATGATAGCATTGAATAGATTTTGGCCTAATATATTGCCGCCGATGCAGCGGCGGCGGCGGCGATGGACAGTATGGATATCAACATCCATGCGGCAGCGGCGATTTGTTTACTTTACATTTGTCAATTCGAAAATATTAATATCGCCGCTGATCCGGCGGCAGCGTTAATATCGCTTCTGATTTAGGGTTAATTTGAACAAATTTCACTTATTGCGTATTTAATTCTGTCAAATATGATAGCATTGAATAGTTTTGGGCGTAACCTAACACTAACACCGCTGTAAACTAGCTATGTTTCTGGTTTACCTTAACCTAGTTTAAGCTTCTGGTGTTAGGCCTATCATTGACTCGTGTATGCCACATTTCGTCGTTAAACGCCGATTCCCGGCAAACACCGTTTTGGATCGCTATCACCTACTCCTGCATACGGGCCCTGATATATATAATGCTACACGCAATTAACATTATCTCGTAGTCAATTGCCACTTGTAATTAAAAGTAAATTGTTACTTGCTGCGTTGTATAAGCTAGTCGCTACTTGTAATTTTCATTTATTTATAACTCTATATATAATAACTAGATACTTAGTATGAATTTGAACGAGATTTGCACCTCTTCCCTTGTCAAGTTAGACTGAATGTCAGTTGAAGCGTATTAATAATAACAAGGACACAAAGAGCGAACACATGTGAATGACAACAATCTTTGCTCTAACACTGAACACTACGACAGAAGCTTGTGTTATCGCCCACCACATACATACCACCGTAATCGTAGACTCCCTTCGCCTCACGTTTACGTTTCTCCACTGTCTTTCCGGAGGCTGCATGGACAGGGGTTGTTTGAAAGGAGAAGGAGAAGAAAGAAGAGAGGAGATTACACACACAGACCAGAGAACACACAAGTCCCGCTATGCACTCTACTAATGTATAGTTGGTTTGTTGTTTTACATCCTAGCAACATTTAAGGTCATATCAGGACGGGTACTGAATTGTGACAGTGCGCACTCATGGCGACTTTATAGTGCTGCCCCACTGGAAAAACACTAAGCGGCAACAGGGGTGAGTGAATGTTGAAACAATATGTGGCAATAAGGGTGAATGTTGTAACACTATGTGGAAACAGGGGTGAATGTTGTAACACTATGTGGCAATAAGGGGGAATGCTGTAAAACTATGTGGCAACAGGGGTGAATGGTGTAACACTATGTGGAAACAGGGGTGAATGTTGTAACACTCTGTGGAAACAGGGTTGAATGTTGTAACATTATGTGGAAACAGGGGTGAATGTTGTAACATTATGTGGCAATAAGAGTGAATGTTGTAACACTATGTGGCAATAAGGGTGAATGTTGTAACACTATGTGGAAACAGGGGTGAATGTTGTAACACTATGTGGCAATAAGAGTGAATGTTGTAACACTATGTGGCAATAAGGGTGAATGTTGTAACACTATGTGGAAACAGGGGTGAATGGTGTGACATTATGTGGAAACAGGGGTGAATGTTGTAACACTGTGTGGAAACAGGGTTGAATGTTGTAACATTATGTGGAAACAGGGGTGAATGTTGTAACATTATGTGGCAATAAGGGTGAATGTTGAAACAGTATGTGGCAATAAGAGTGAATGTTGTAACACTATGTGGAAACAGGGGTGAATGTTGTAACACTATGTGGCAATAAGGGTGAATGTTGAAACAGTATGTGGCAATAAGGGTGAGTGTTGTAACACTATGTGGCAATAAGGGTGAATGTTGTAACACTATGTGGAAACAGGGGTGAATGTTGTAACACTATGTGGCAATAAGGGTGAATGTTGTAACACTGTGTGGAAACAGGGGTGAATGTTGTAACACTATGTGGCAATAAGGGTGAATGTTGTAACACTGTGTGGAAACAGGGGTGAATGTTGTAACACTATGTGGCAATAATGGTGAATGTTGTAACACTATGTGGAAACAGGGGTGAATGTTGTAACACTATGTGGAAACAGGGGTGAATGTTGTACCACTATGTGGCAATAAGGGTGAATGTTGTAACATTATGTGGAAACAGGGGTGAATGTTGTAACACTATGTGGAAACAGGGGTGAATGTTGTAACACTATGTGACAATAAGGGTGAATGTTGTAACACTATGTGGAAACAGGGGTGAATGTTGTAACACTATGTGGCAATAAGGGTGAGTGTTGTAACACTATGTGGCAATAAGGGTGAATGTTGTTACACTATGTGGCAACAGGGGTGAATGTTGTAACACTATGTGGCAATAAAGGTGAGTGTTGTAACACTATGTGGCAATAAGGGTGAATGTTGTAACACTATGTGGAAACAGGGGTGAATGTTGTAACATTATGTGGAAACAGGGGTGAATGTTGTAACACTGTGTGGAAACAGGGGTGAATGTTGTAACACTATGTGGCAATAAGAGTGAATGTTGTAACACTATGTGGAAACAGAGGTGAATGTTGTAACACTATGTGGCAATAAGGGTGAGTGTTGTAACACTATGTGGCAATAAGGGTGAATGTTTAACACTATGTGGAAACAGAGGTGAATGTTGTAACACTATGTGGCAATAAGGGTGAGTGCTGTAACACTATGTGGCAATAAGGGTGAATGTTGTAACACTATGTGGAAACAGGGGTGAATGTTGTAACACTATGTGGCAATAAGGGTGAATGTTGTAGCACTATGTGGCAATAAGGGTGAATGTTGAAACAGTATGTGGCAATAAGAGTGAATGTTGTAACACTATGTGGAAACAGGGGTGAATGTTGTAACACTATGTGGCAATAAGGGTGATGTGCACTATGTGGCAATAAGGGTGAATGTTGAAACAGTATGTGGCAATAAGGGTGAGTGTTGTAACACTATGTGGCAATAAGGGTGAATGTTGTAACACTGTGGAAACAGGCGTGAATGTTGTAACACTATGTGGCAATAAGGGTGAATGTTGTAACACTGTGTGGAAACAGGGGTGAATGTTGTAACACTTTGTGGCAATAAGGGTGAATGTTGTAACACTGTGTGGAAACAGGGGTGAATGTTGTAACACTATGTGGCAATAATGGTGAATGTTGTAACACTATGTGGAAACAGGGGTGAATGTAGTAACACAATGTGGAAACAGGGGTGAATGTTGTACCACTATGTGGCAATAAGGGTGAATGTTGTAACATTATGTGGAAACAGGGGTGAATGTTGTAACACTATGTGGAAACAGGGGTGAATGTTGTAACTCTATGTGGCAATAAGGGTGAATGTTGTAACACTATGTGGAAACAGGGGTGAATGTTGTAACACTATGTGGCAATAAGGGTGAGTGTTGTAACACTATGTGGCAATAAGGGTGAATGTTGTAACACTATGTGGCAACAGGGGTGAATGTTGTAACATTATGTGGCAATAAGGGTGAGTGTTGTAAGACTATGTGGCAATAAGGGTGAATGTTGTAACACTATGTGGAAACAGGGGTGAATGTTGTAACACTATGTGGCAATAAGGGTGAACGTTGTAACACTGTGTGGAAACAGGGGAGAATGTTGTAACACTATGTGGCAATAAGGGTGAATGTTGTAACACTGTGTGGAAACAGGGGTGAATGTTGTAACACTATGTGGCAATAATGGTGAATGTTGTAACACTATGTGGAAACAGGGATGAATGTTGTAACACTATGTGGAAACAGGGGTGAATGTTGTACCACTATGTGGCAATAAGGGTGAATGTTGTAACATTATGTGGAAACAGGGGTGAATGTTGTAACACTATGTGGAAACAGGGGTGAATGTTGTAACACTATGTGGCAATAAGGGTGAATGTTGTAACACTATGTGGACACAGGGGTGAATGTTGTAACACTATGTGGCAATAAGGGTGAGTGGTGTAACACTATGTGGCAATAAGGGTGAATGTTGTTACACTATGTGGCAACAGGGGTGAATGTTGTAACACTATGTGGCAATAAGCATGAGTGTTGTAACACTATGTGGCAATAAGGGTGAATGTTGTAACACTATGTGGAAACAGGGGTGAATGTTGTAACATTATGTGGAAACAGGGGTGAATGTTGTAACACTGTGTGGAAACAGGGGTGAATGTTGTAACACTATGTGGCAATAAGAGTGAATGTTGTAACACTATGTGGAAACAGGGGTGAATGTTGTAACACTATGTGGCAATAAGGGTGAGTGTTGTAACACTATGTGGCAATAAGGGTGAATGTTGTAACACTATGTGGAAACAGGGGTGAATGTTGTAACACTATGTGGCAATAAGGGTGAGTGCTGTAACACTATGTGGCAATAAGGGTGAATGTTGTAACACTATGTGGAAACAGGGGTGAATGTTGTAACACTATGTGGCAATAAGGGTGAATGTTGTAACACTATGTGGCAATAAGGGTGAATGTTGTAACACTATGTGGCAATAAGGGTGAATGTTGTAACACTATGTGGCAATAAGGGTGAATGTTGTAACACTATGTGGAAACAGGGGTGAATGTTGTAACATTATGTGGAAACAGGGGTGAATGTTGTAACACTGTGTGGAAACAGGGGTGAATGTTGTAACACTATGTGGCAATAAGGGTGAATGTTGTAACACTATGTGGAAACAGGGGTGAATGTTGTAACACTATGTGGCAATAAGGGTGAGTGTTGTAACACTATGTGGCAATAAGGGTGAATGTTGTAACACTATGTGGAAACAGGGGTGAATGTTGTAACACTATGTGGCAATAAGGGTGAGTGCTGTAACACTATGTGGCAATAAGGGTGAATGTTGTAACACTATGTGGAAACAGGGGTGAATGTTGTAACACTATGTGGCAATAAGGGTGAATGTTGTAACACTATGTGGAAAGGGTGAATGTTGTAATATGTGGAAAGGGTGAATGTTGTAACACTATGTGGCAATAAGGGTGAATGTTGTAACATTATGTGGAAACAGGGGTGAATGTTGTAACACTATGTGGAAACAGGGGTGAATGTTGTAACACTATGTGGCAATAAGGGTGAATGTTGTAACACTATGTGGAAACAGGGGTGAATGTTGTAACACTATGTGGCAATAAGGGTGAGTGTTGTAACACTATTTGGCAATAAGGGTGAATGTTGTAACACTATGTGGCAACAGGGGTGAATGTTGTAACATTATGTGGCAATAAGGGTGAGTGTTGTAACACTATGTGGCAATAAGGGTGAATGGTGTACTGCCAATAATAGATTATAATGATCTAATCTATGGCCTTTTAACAAAACAACAAGAAAATAAATTACAGAGAACTCAAAACCGAGCTCTTAGAACAGTATATAGGGGCAAAGTTCTCTCAGTGAATGAGATGCACACTAGATCTAATATCACATACCTGAGCCAAAGGAGAGATGCACATCTGCTATCTCTTATGTTTATCAGAGCCAAGGATGAAAACTACATAGACCATACTACCAGAGTTACCAGGCAGGGGGATGCTACACTCCTCAAAGTTCCTAAACCACTCACAAATAGACTGACAAGAGCCCCTATTTACAAAGGCAGCAAATTATGGAATGAACTCCCAGTCAGAATTAGACATGCACAAACACAACTAGAATTCAAGAACCTGGTAAGAATTCACCAAGCCAATCAGGCCCTTCTACAGGCCTAGTGATGAGGTCGCCATATTTAATTAGCTATCTATTATAAGCACCTATGGCCACCCCACCCCCTCCCACCACCCCACGCGCTCCTTCGGCTGCTGCCAACAAACCAAGTTATCCACCGCACAAATTATTTGCCCAGCAAATTCGGAAATGTGTATCAGTCTGGTAGTATTGCTATAGACCGGGGGCCCTATGGTACTGGGACGGCTCACTCCCTATCTCTCCCATGTGATGTAAATTTTGCGGTGCCACCTTGTGGGTTTGATCGACCCGGCTGCTGGTTGGTGTTTCACATGTAAACTCATACGGTTATATCATGCATGAGATGGGTAAGCGTGAATACACATCAATATGGGATTGCTATGAACAGGCACACATCCTCGTCGCCATTGTCGCACATCTTTCACATTCATATAAACATTTGTGCATATATTATGGCATCTGTTTAGCCGGGGGAACAGCCAGCACACCAAGTGGTGGGTTTGATCATTTTGATTACACAGTACAGGCTGAGTGAGCCGTCTTGGTTTTATAGGGTTTTTGTATAAATATAGACACTAATAAAGTCTGTACTAGACTACTAAATGACTGAAACGTACAATCCTCCAAGCATTGTTTATCCCATCATTACTAACAACCTACTTACTCAAACTACTTCATGTAGTCAAAAAACCTTTTAAGCATAACCCTATAAGCTAACCACACTCTATCTAACAGAATAAACAAACCATTCTACTAACACTCACTCCATCTCAAAATGTTAACTCCAACAACATGATAGTTTTGCAATTCACAACATAGTAGGCATAGAAACCTATGAAGGGAAACTATGCACCTAACCACTCCGTAATGTAAAGGTCTAATCAATACACATGTATGTATCAAGTGTGTAGGAATACAACATATAACTGCTATTTTTGTATGTGAATTGTCAAACTATACCATATGTAAGTCATTGAGTGTTTGATATTGTTATTTCAGCTGATTTGGGCCAGCTGCATATATTGTAAATAACTGTATTGTCACATGGCTGGAAGACCAGTGCCACGGCGCTGACAAAAGACTTTATTCAATGAATAAACTATATTTACAACAAAAAAAACAAAAAAAATGTTGTAACACTATGTGGCAATAAGGGTGAGTGTTATAACACTATGTGGCAATAAGGGTGAATGTTGTAACACTATGTGGCAATAAGGGCGAATGTTGTAACGCTATGTGGCAACAGATGTGAATGTTGTAACACTATGTGGCAACATGTCTTGGTATAGTACTGTAGTGGTCTGCACTGACCTCTCAGGCAAGTAACCACATAGACAGGTAGGCGTGGGGAGTGTATTGATATCAGGGAGCCTAGGTGGTGTAATGGTTAGCACACTGGCCCGGAATGCAAAGAGATGTGGGTTCGGGTCCCGCTCTAGGCGCAGTATTTCCCATTTTCATCACCCCCACGACACTGGTTGCCGTGATCAGGATCCTGTACAAGCTTTGCGCTGTATGGTTGTTGAACCTACCCTGTGTATGTATGTGTTAGTGCATTGCCTGTATGTATGTAATTGTAAGCATTACAAGACTTACAATTCCAGGGGGACGAGTGTAGTGGTCTGCACTGACCTCTCAGGCAAGTAACCACATAGACAGGTAGGCGTGGGGAGTGTATTGATATCAGGGAGCCTAGGTGGTGTAATGGTTAGCACACTGGCCCGGAATGCAAAGAGATGTGGGTTCGGGTCCCGCTCTAGGCGCAGTATTTCCCATTTTCATCACCCCCATGACAGTACCTATTTATAGGAAGAGATGACACTTTGGTATAAATGTGGCAACTGATCGGATTATTCACTTAGGGTTTAGTATTATGTAGGCATCAAATGAAAAAGAAATTAGGCAAATTACAATAACCATTAACAAAATAATTCACAATCAAAATTAAGCGATTGAACCTAGATATTCTTATAATTTAATTTAAAAATAACAAATGAGACAACTACTTTTGATTATTCTTTCTGTTACCAACCCACAAACTGGATTTCAATTACAGTGTCACAATTGCTGTAATTCCTAGTAGACAAGTTGAATTAGCCTAGTCCATTAAAGTTTTAAACCGCATCCTGCTCATAATTTGTCTTGCCTCCGTTTCGGTCGATTGCACAGTGAGTAGCAGCTGTGAGACCCAGCCTCCCAAAGGTTAAATAATTATACGTACAACTGACATTTCATAGGGATACACAAACAAACCCACACTGCTCCCACCTCTTTCTCTGTGACGCTCCCATAGGATATTTACAATAACGTGTGCTTCATGGATTAACTTCTAATTTCATTACTGGGTCCAATTGCTCCAGGAATATTTGATTGATCTCGAGAATGTTTTGTATTCGTACAAACAATAACCTAATGATATTCCATAACCACCGGATTTAATTAGTACCTAGAAGTCATTTCGCAATATTTCCACACACAATGAGCCATTATGTGAGTTTCACATTCAAGACTGTAGTACCATCTGCCCTCTGCCCCTGTGGAGAGGAAGATCAGACTGCTGAGCATATCCTACAGACCTGCTTGAACCATCACTCACTGAGGGAAGAGATATGGCCAGCTCCCACTGACTTGCAGGAGAAGCTGTACGGGGCTGCAGATGTGCTACAGAGGACTGTCAATTTTATTATGAGAACTGGGCTCCAAGTGTAATTGAAGGCGAACGAAAAGAAGAAGAACATTCAAGACTAATCGTAGAACTAATTACAGTGTGAAGTGGACTAGTTGTTAGAGCTTGATCCGAACTTGTCTCCGCACTTGGTATTGCTAGCGTAGAACAGGGGCTGGTTGACTCAGTGTGACTGAGTGCAATACCATGGAATGGTGCCGCTGATGTAACATCCCAGGGAGGACACTATAAAGCCACCTTGAATGCAAACCGTCACAAGTCACAAGTAGCTACCTGCTCGGATATTATCTCAGATCTTGCTAGGATGTAATTCCCCATCAATTCACTAAGACGGAGACATCAGTGGTTTATAGTGGTTTTTTATTGCTGACACGGAAAGAACCATCAAGTACACTATGGTTGGCTATACGTTCAATAATCTCCCCCGAGCCCTCAGTCTTCCTTTTGGTGTGACCGGGCGGGACTCGAACCCTCAACCCCACCCGTGTATGGTCTTTTTTGAGGTGTGGGTGGGTGGGAGAAGAAAGGCGGTGATGTGGTGCTGATGGCGAGTTAAACGGTTGTGGGGAGTTGAAGTCAGTTTCTGTATTCGCCACGGGGCATTCCTCAAGGTGGCGCCACGGTAGGGGCAATGGCCGCCAGGTTGGTTTTAGTGTTATCGGTTCAGTACAGAGGGCGTCTCCATCGCGAATTATTCATGTTATGCTAACATGTACAATTCACTAAGACGGAGACATCAGTGGTTTATAGTGGTTTTTTATTGCTGACACGGAAAGAACCATCAAGTACACTATGGTTGGCTATACGTTCAATAATCTCCCCCGTGCCCTCAGTCTTCCTTTTGGTGTGACCGGGCGGGACTCGAACCCTCAACCAATTACCGGGAGGGTTCGGGTCCGGCGGTTATTGCCTCCCTGGGCACATATGTGTGGACCGCAGTGGAGGTCCAGGATCCAAGATCCATTATCTCCCTCGGTCAGTCAGTGTCGCCACCTTGCGTGGTGTGTGGTGACTGTTCAGCCGGTGCTCTGGGGTTCACCCAGGAAATGGTAATCCCTGCCTTATCGCCAATGTCGGCGTCACTAACGCCGTAATCCGATGGGCCATGATTGGTAGTGTCAATAGATGTGTGGCAGCGCTGGTTGCCGCGGTTTGCTGTCATGCTCGCACGTCTGTATATTTCGCGTGCACATATGGTTACTTGGGCAGGGGTTTCACAGTTCATAATCACACTTTTATGGGGAATGGGGACCGTTACACTTTCTTTGCTGCTCGTCGTGTATTGATATTCGTCGTCAGTGTCTGGTTCTCCAGGCTCCGCATTATCGTCGTCCATGCATGACGCGGAGCCGTTTACTGAAAACCCTGAGCCGGCTGTTGGCTCGTGGCAGTGTTCGTTCCAGCAGTTTTCTTCTCGAGGAAGCGTTTTTTGTTTATACAGTCCCTTTCCTTGTGTTGGTTCGCACGGTGATATTTATTGGCGCACCATGCGCAGACGTGCGCCTTCTTATCGGGGATCTCACCGTGTGTTGATGAGAAAGTGCACTCATTCCCCCAGTTCCACGGCCGGCATGGCTTGCCGTCTGTGTCGCGGTTGAATTCCGGCCGGCCATCGTTGTAGCTGCTCGCCGTGGTGGCTGCCTGGCCTTGGGTGGCTGCCGCGGTGCGGGCTGTGTTGTATTGGCGGCTAGTGTTACGGCTGGTAACCCTAGTGCCTTCCGCGAATGCATCGCGCTGGGCGTCCTTGATGGCATACTGGTCTCCCCACCCGTACGGGAGGCGGCCATCGTCTATCATATTAAAGATGTCCTCCGACCATCTCCGGCACGTTTCCCAGTCCCATGATGCGGCCATGGTGGCCAACTGATGCATGTGGTCGATAATCGGGTCCCGCCAGCTGGCAGGCACCTCAACCACCTTGGTCATGTTACAGAGTGCTGCGAAATACTCAGGCAATGTGGCTTCTGCCCTTGCTACTTTCTGTCTCTTTTCACCCCTAACTACGAACAAGTGAGGTAGTAATGCGGTTTTACCTCGTCTGTTGCCGATTGCCGTCCCGGCTGCTGTTAGGATCTCTTGTATGGCGTCAGTGTTATCGGGCTGTGTACTGTCACCCGTGAGGCGCGCCGAGTGGAAGTGAGCACGTGGGTAGCTGTCGCTCCTGTCACTCCTGTCACATGTGCTGGTAAACTGCATCTCGTCCGCGTAGAGATGTCTGGGATCGTCGGGATGTGCGCGCAATACACGTCGTGGTGTGGGGCCCGACTTAAAGATGTTGTGCTCCTTTGTTAACTGGCGCGGCCTAGGTAGTGCGCGTTGGCGAATGTCAGTGTCAACTTCGCTGTCAACTGCTCGGGCGGGCTCCGCACCACGTGCGTGCCCGTCTGAGTCCTCCTCGCACCCATCCTCCTTCGTCCGTTGATTAGCCTCAATGGCGTCCATCCTCTCGTCCATCCGATTCATTAGGTCACTTTTGAGGTCTGCCATGGCCTCCCGCATGGCTATAAGTACACTGATGTCCGCTCCAGCTTGTGCTGTAGCTGCCGCTGTGGGTGGTGTCAGTGCCGGGGCCGCCTGTTGCGTGTTCGATTTACGCTTGCCGGCCCGGTGAGCTACTCCTGCGGCCACACCGTTACTGTCGTTATGTTTGTCCGCGTTATTCGCCTTTGGGCGCCCTCTCTGCTTAGGGGCGGTCGGCTGCTTGTTGTTGCCTGCATTCTTTCGTGATGGCGTCTTTGATGGAGGCATGTTTTTCGTTGCGTGGCGTGGCGTTACGTGAGGAGAAGAAAGGCGGTGATGTGGTGCTGATGGCGAGTTAAACGGTTGTGGGGAGTTGAAGTCAGTTTCTGTATTCGCCACGGGGCATTCCTCAAGGTGGCGCCACGGTAGGGGCAATGGCTGCCAGGTTGGTTTTAGTGTTATCGGTTCAGTACAGAGGGCGTCTCCATCGCGAATTATTCATGTTATGCTAACATGTACAATGAAGCACCTTTCTGAACCAGATAGAACCTCCAAATGACGTGATGAGCAGCCACTTGGTGGAACCTGTTCCACTGTTCCTTTAGGGATCGAACCCACTTCCCGTAGTCCGAAGTCCCATGGGACATGTTTAACCAGAGGAGCTGGGGTGACCTAGTTCTGTACTCAGACAAATGCTTTCTAATAGACTTTTGCACAAGTCCTCTAGTCATATAACTGGTCATTTTCATTCATCTCCCGTGATGAAATGCCACATACCCAGGTGGATATTTTCTTCTTTTTATTGTGATGTATTTATTTACCCTGCTTATAACGGATAAGTGTGTTAACACTTGTTTTCACCGCTGAGCAGCACTAATCCAATTTTATTTAATCTTTTGAATTTTGTCTTACTAATAATTTAGGTTTTCTTGCTTCTTGTTTCTGGCTTGTAACTGTAGATTGCAAACAGTCCAACATCCAGCTTTTACTATACTTTGTTAGTCCATTTAAACATCATTTGTTTTTCTAAGCTACATTATTTTTTAATAGTTTCTTAAACAATGCTGCATTTTCCACATTTCGTGTTGCAGCTGGCAGTTTATTCCAAATATTTGAACTCATGTTAGCTACAGTGCGATCATATGCACTGCATTTTGATTTTACCATTGCTTGGTTCGAGATATGTTGTATGCATACAATGTTAGGTGATCCTGTTGCCTGTTTTGGAGGAATTTTACTCGTGCTATCTTATGCAGCTCTTAGGTCGGGATATACATATACATATATATATATATATATATATATATATGTATATATAATTTTGAAGTGAGGCAAGAGGCAGACGGTGCCGGTATCGAGGCCGGGAGCGGAGAGAATGTCCAGACCAGGGTTCTGCTCAGAGTCATGGTGGTGGATAGCGGGGGGGGGGGGGCCCAGAAGGGGCCCCGAAACAGTATGGTCTATTCTTTATTTATATTCACATAATCACTCATATAGCACATATATATATATATATATATATATCTGTATGTATTGAAAAAGGAGCCTACATAGTCTAACAGTAATAGTTAGAAGGTTCCCCCTGAACGACAGAAATATGTGACCACATTACTATGAGTGATGTATAGTGTTGGACCTGTTCCGTCTACGTAATGGAAATGCACTTGCTGGATATTTGTAATTGTAAGTATGAGTCATTATGATTCGAGGGTGATGCACGCACCTCCCCTGATGAAATGTCACACACATTGGTGTGGATAAGTTGATTAAAACAGAGAGACTGGATAGTCTAATGGTTAAGAGACTCTCCCTGGAATGGCAGAAATGGAGGGTTGAGTCTCACTTTAGACAAAGTATTGCATTCGGTTGAAAAACCTCCCACGACATAATCAAAGGTGTATTGGGGGAATGATCGGAAGCTGCAATGCTATGTCAAAATAATTTTTCTTTCATTCAGTTACAAACAATAAATATGACATAATATTCGCCAATATTCCACATTTCTCTCAAGGCACGTCACAGCAGCTGTGCTTGTCATGATCGTCATGTATGACCTCAGCGAATTGACCCATCTGTGTATCCTAAATCAATTACCATTATTAACCCATAGACAGGGCTTTGAGTGTCACCACAGGGCTTTGAGTGTCACCACAACCTCCGCCCCTTGTTGCTATGGTGATCATGGTGCCAGGAGGAGGGTTCTCCACAGCCCACTGCCCGTTTCATGTCTAATTTACGTGTTACCAAACAGCTTCTGCTCTTCTCGTTCTGGGTGTTGTAGTTTCGTGTACAATATTCATTTAGATGTGTTCAGGTGGATAGCTTCTCACTGTGAACTTAGTCGTGAGGGTTGTAAGCTCCCGGGGGTCAAGGCGTGCAGCTGCCATTCCCCATAAACTCAAAGTTATGAGTTGTGTAACCAGTTACGCGAATATTATGTGAAGCAAAGCATTGTTTATTTGTTAGTAATACAGTCAGAATGAGTTGTGCATCCGACGTCTTTATGCAGCACTGAGCTGCTTTGAAGCCGCGAGCTGCCGACAGGGCAGCCCGCAACCGGCTGCGGCAGCTACCGCTCCCTTCATGCGTGTGCACGCCACTAAATCTGCCTCCAGTCTGCAGGAAATTTGCTTCATATTAAACGGAGGGGCCTTTTAGGGGGTTATACTCATCCAACTACATTTAATTTTTTTTTGTGTTTTATTGTGTTTGTCGGAGCGTACTAATAATAAAGCTATTACAGTACAACCCCGTTAAACCAAGCTCGGTTAAACCAAACGATCGGTTAATCCAAACTTTTTTCGGCGCCCCGCCAAAATACTACCATTTATCATATAAAAAAGTTGGTTAAACCAAAGTCGGTTAATCCAAAGTATTGGTTAATCCAAACAAAATTGTCGGACCCGAGGCCCCTTTCGGTATGGTTAAACTGTATATTACATTCATTACACGTGGTGGGTTTGATCATTTTGATTACACAGTACAGGCTGAGTGAGCTGTCTTGGTATTATGGGGTCTTTGTACAAACATAGACACTAATAAAGTCTGTACTAGACTACTAAATGACTGAAACATACAATCCTCCAAGCATTGTTTATCCCATCATTACTAACAACCTACTTACTCAAACTACTTCATGTAGTCAAAAAACACACCTGAGGTATTAACCTTTTAAGCATAACCCTATAAGCTAACCACACTCTATCTAACAGAATAAACAAACCATTCTACTAACACTCACTCCATCTCAAAATGTTAACTCCAACAACATGATAGTTTTGCAATTCACAACATAGTAGGCATACAAACCTATGAAGGGAAACTATGCACCTAACCACTCCGTAATGTAAAGGTCTAATCAATACATATGTATGTATCAAGTGTGTAGGAATACAACATATAACTGCTATTTTTGTATGTGAATTGTCAAACTATACCATATGTAAGTCTTTGAATGTTTGATATTGTTATTTCAGCTGATTTGGGCTAGCTGCATATATTGTAAATAACTGTATTGTCACATGGCTGGAAGACCAGTGCCACGGCGCTGACAAAAGACTTTATTCAATGAATAAACTATATTTACAACAAAATAATGCCCCCGCGTTTTTGCCAAAGCCAAGTCAAAGTTGAAGCCAAAGCTCGGTTAAACCAATGATCGGTTAATCCAAACAAATTTTTAGGGTCCCTTCAAGTTTGGTTTAACGGGGTTATACTGTATTAATAAAGCGGCCGTGCAATGTTAGGTGTTAATCGTCCTAGTGTGTTCCATTCTACATATGTCGTATTGCACACACTCGTGTTTAGCATTCATACAGACAATAACATCACGCTATTCCATAACCACCAGATTTAATTAGTACCCAGAAGTCAGTTTGCAGCTATGATAACCTCTGTGCCTTGATTCTTCGTCATGCACCGACAGTGCCCGTTAGGATTGAGGTCAGTGCCAGCCCTGGTATTGAAATGGGAATCGGTTTATAGTATTTCTGGGTTACTCGGCCGCTCAGAGCTCCAGAGAATACCATAAACCTCTCCCCTTCATATCACCTGTGATGCCTCCCTTAATCAACCCTTAATCATACCCATCAACAAACTCATAAGGAAGAAAGGTAAGACAAGTCACACAGGTTAACAGTGAAGAAGTTGTGCTTTATTGGCATCAACTCCTGTACACCTACTAGTGACCTATCACCTTCACTCGTTACCTGTTGTCCACACAGAGTCTCATTACCTCTCTTGTATCTAGGAGTCAGTGCCTACAGCCCATGGAACCGGAGTCCCCTTGTTGTTGTACACAGCTCAATTTTGATATATGACTTTTGGTAGCATCATGTAAAATTTTGGTGGATCGAACCATATGACCACTGCCATCTTGGATTCTAGAAAACCTATATAAAGTAATAAATGAAGGAGTCTCACTCTCCTACTTTCACTCTTCATCTACTTTCCTTCATTACCTGTATTGATTTCCCTTGGCTTGTCCACGCCACCCACACCACCAGCCGGCGACTTTACAAAATGGCGACCACGACTTGTTGAAACTACCGGGATTTGAACCTACACAACATTGGTTAGTAGTGACTGTATGAACTGTATTTGATACTTTCGGTGTGTTTCGGTAGCATTTTTCTTTTTATTTGTGATTTAATACTATAAAGATTATATTTCTTGATTAAATTGTTAATTGACTGCTGGTTATTTGAACGCACGTGGTGTTGTAATTTCGACGTTAGGGCTAGAACTACAATTTTTTTAGAGAACATATATTATATACGTAGTAGTTTTATTTAATTTAATTTGATATGCTGTTCTAAATTCTAAATTCTAGAGAAAAAAAAGGACTTTTCTATTGACTACGACTGGTGGGTTGTTGGAGTGGATGAGTTAGTTTTTCTTCTACAGACTACAGGATCACAAGACCGGAAACATTGAGATCACATCAGCAATAGCAAGGGACAATGCTCAGTTCATGGGGAACTGCAGCATATGCTGATGGTCACTATGTTGGACTGCTACAGTTCACGAGGAACTTTCGCATATGTGACTGAGTCAATGATTTCATAGCAGCAGTGTGAGGGACAATGCTAGGTTCACGAGGAACTAAAGCATATGCTGACGGATGCTTGGATTGATGGTCTTCGAGAAGTATGCAGCATTAACATTGACATTCAATTGACTTCGTGATATCAGCAATATCAACATGAGGCTCAGTTTGCGGAGAACTGCAGCATATGCTGATGGTCACTATGTTCGCAATAAGGTTCATGAGGAACTTTAGCATAGATGACTGAGTCAATGATTTCACTTCAGCAATGCGATGGACAATGCTGAGTTCAAGGAGAACTAACGCATATGCTGATGGTCATTGAATTGTGTTAGCGATATCAAGAACGAAGACTGGCGAGTTCAAGTTCACGAGGAATTAACGCAGAGACACTTATATTCAATACAAATTCGCCGTTTCGCCGGAGAAACGCCTTAACATCAAAAATCTACGTCAACGAAGACAGAAGATTCTAATACTACTACAGTATGGTTGAAACTTGAGCAAGAGCATGTAAATCTATTATTATTTAATAATATAGATAAGTATTATGGTTTTGAAGTTCAAAATGAACCACTGTCATTGCTTTGTTTACATTATGCCGCCGAGTTAACGCTGTCGTATATGAATTTCTATTGCCGCGATTATATTTGTTAATACTGATATTTGATGCTTTATCTTTGTACAGGAGGTACAAAAAGACATATTGATTCATCTTTTGCCATTATTTCGACACAAAACGACTTAAAATTGGTGAAATCAAAGATTTTGGTCTTGATTTGCAAGAAAATAGTTCCTGAAACTAGGTCATCGATTCAAACCGCTTAGGCCTTGTTTTCTCATTGGGTTGAGTTCCGTAATGTTATTCCTATGAGGACCTGTCGATCAACCACGCGTCTACCATCGACGTCCCAGGTTTTCTTCGAGTTTAGCATTCGGTAAAACAAAAAGCCTTGTACAAGCGTATCGATGTGGACTAATTGACAGCAGATACCAAATCCGATTAAGCACTAATGTAAGATCGATGCTAAGTGACTGGAGTGTGCCTTGGAATCGTTGCAAAACGACCTCTAAACCGTCACAAAACTAAAAAATGCTCGGAATAAGCTAAAAATGATGGCAAATGAATCAGATGCTTCTTAAGACATCATATGAGATATCAATCAGAAGAGTAATCTAATATTTAAAACATGGTTAAAATTAAGATTATAAAAATTAAATAAAAAATTTATTTTTTATTCAAAATTTATTTTTTCTCTCGAAGTCAGATATACCTTATCCATTAACGCGACTACTTAGACTCAATTTATTATTTAGGTTGATAGAAGATAAAGAGAGATTTAAAGGTGATAACTACAACGTAGTACTGTGCACTTCTTTCTACGCTGCTGGGCAGGTGGTAAGAAGTGGAGGGGCGGAGTACGTTGTAAAATTTTCCGATATAATGCATGAGGACCTATGTGAAATTACTATAATAAATTGCAAACTGTCTATATAATGATAAATGGTGATATATAAAAACCAAAGGCATATGAGGGATGTGTGGAGTTGGTAAACTATTACTCATTAGGTATAGAAATTGTATAGTAAAATAGTCTTTGGAGGAGTGTCACTTCCTAGAAATACTCTTTGGAAGAGTCACCTCACATACCCCCTCCCCCCATGGTGTTATTTATGGATCATTGGCCACCACAAGGCACTGTAGCCAGCATAACAAGGCCTTGGATACAGCAGATTGTACTCTGATTGGTGGATCGAACCATGTGACCACTGCCATCTTGGATTCTAGAAAACCTATATAAAGTAATAAATGAAGGAGTCTCACTCTCCTACTTTCACTCTTCACCTACTTTCCTTCATTACCTGTATTGATTTCCCTTGGCTTGTCCACGCCACCCACACCACCAGCCGGCGACTTTACAATCAGGCAGAGTGTCTGGGGGTCCTGCTCTAGAGTAGGTGTGTCTCACTCAAGAGCCAGGAGTAGAGTGATCCCTCTCCAGTGTGCCTGAAGCAGGGTCTTGAATAATTAATTAAATCTCAAAGTGAGGCTAGTGTGGTCAGAGGGCCAAGTGAGTGTAGGTGACTGGGCATTCCCACAGCCAGCCAATCAGGCACCCCCACAGTCTGGGTGGGTGGCACCCCCCAGTAGTGGTGGCTGTCACTCAACCCAGCTGCAGGTGGTGTTCTGTGTGTATTTGCAGATTAGGCTGGTGTGCCCGCCCATCGGTCATGTAGGGACAGGTCGCTGCAGACAGTTACAATAGATCTCTGTTAAAATGGCCTTTTCTCCAATTGCACTCTTTATGGATGCATAGAGAAACATTTAAACAATTATGTACTGTCTCTTATATAGGAACATATCTTCATTAATCTCAGGCATCATGTATGAACATATATTTCACATAGCTTATATCATGTCATAATGTGAGTGGGGCACCATTGCTTTTAGATTACATAACCTTGTCCCCCACTCCGTCGCCCAAGAATAATAATGCTCTCTGCCAATATATAATTCTGAACCGAAAATCTGTATATTTGTACAGGTTGTTCAGCTCAGTGTTGCCGAACTACCTGGTTCCATAAACCAAACCGCGCCTAAAATGATTGAAAACGGGACTGACTTTATCATAATCAACTGGATACACCTCTCAGAAATATGGTCGCACAGAAGAACTGAGGACAGAAGTGAGCAGTGTGCATTTGGCTTAACTTTATACTTCATTCTGATGCTGGCCCCACGTCCTACTAGAGGCATTTCTGTGCGCATAGTTGACCATTCTAATCCATATTCACACGCATTTAATTAATATCAATCATTATCCCTCAGCCCAACTCCACCCAAGCGTCCCAGACCAGGGCTCTCGAGTCTTAGTGACTCATGGATTATACATCGTATACTATATCACGCTATGTACTTTTATATATCTCCAGGGTGACATAACCTATGTAACTCCTGTATCATCCATCCTAGGTATTGCTTCTATGGTTGATCACCTTTATTATCTTTATAAACACTCATCTTCTGACATATCTGCATGCATCCCATGTAATTTCCCAACTTGTGGTTTATATTGATGTTATCGTTAAGCTGTCACCTATTTTGTTAGTTACCGTCGGAATCGAACACCGCGAGTGGAGTTGACAAAAACACGTGCCGTGTGCAAAAAGTCCCGACCCCAAACCCACCTCTAGGCTGGGGTTTGCTAGGAACAATGACTTCACATTTGTACTGGTACCGTCATGCATCATAATATCTACCAGTAACAGTCCTATATGTTTTTTTTGGGGTAATAACACAATTAATGAAATGGAAATATAACTAAACTATGCAATGATAAAATACTTTAAATCCTATTTTGCTGTAGTTATATCGGTTATTTAAAAAAAGTAATAAACGTTTTGGATTAAGCCACCATTTTGTCCACCCCGAGCGTGAAGAAGCGTATTCGATTATTCGACCCGAGTCTGTAGGATGTGCGCATGCACCAAAAAGTGACTCGGGTGACCCGAGTTGATTAATCGATTACGCCCCTATTGTTAGTTTGAAGAGATGCATTTGGGTGTACAGACAGAAATATTATTCCCTTCAATCAAAGACACCCTACCATATTTTATGGCAAAATAAAATTCAATTTAAGAAAATCAAAAAAGGTTTGTTTTATTTAACGATGCCTCCAGAGCACATTGGTTTTTATCATCGGCTACTGGACGTCAATTAAAAAAGTAAATATAATTAAATATAAAAAAAAACTTTCTCAGCCGTCATCCTATTTGATGTCTGTTTAACGTGACAAAAGCCGGATGAGTGATCATCAGGTTAGACAGTGACGTAGGAGCCCGGAGCGGGTGTGCTAGACGGTGCCATCACGTTGTGGTGGTCCTGTAACCCTGGCAGGTCGCTGTCATGGTGCCCGACAGCTGCAGTCAATTAGTGACATCCGCAGAGGGCTGCACCACACTGAGTGAGGGCGTCCCGGTGTGTGGGGGTGGGATGTAGGTTCCTCCAGACACCAGTTAATTAGCTCCAAGGTAAGCAACCACAGATTATAATGGGGTGGTGCTGAAGCTGGTTCTACTTTCAAAGCTTCAGATTCCGCTTAATTTCAATAGATTTAGAAGTGAGTAATGGTGAGTTTAAATCATGTCACTTGTCAGCAACAACGGCAGCATTCGTGGAGAGAAATCAGTGAAGCCGATTTCATCATTTAATTGTTATACACTGATCACTTATACGAAGTTTAGCGGAGAAGCAGATATATGAGGGGAGAAGAAAGGAGAGGATATCTACAGAGAGGACATGAGAAGATGGGAAAAGTGAAGAGAAGTGAGAAGACGAGAGAAGAGGTGAGGAGAGAGTAGGGGAAGAGTGATGGGAAAGCTCCTTTCTTAGAACTGCTCAAGTCGGTGTGTGAGGGGTGAGAGTGAATCTATCCACCTCCATGTATGGGGTGAGAGTTAATATGTCCACCTCCATGTGTGAGGTGAGAGTTAATATGTCCACCTCTATGGGTGAGGTGAGAGTTAATCTGTCCACCTCCATGTGTGGGGTGAGAGTTAATATGTCCACCTCCGTGTGCGAAGTGAGAGTTAATATGTCCACCTCCATGTGTGAGGTAAGAGTTAATATGTCCACCTCCATGTGTGAGGTGAGAGTTAATATGTCCACCTCCATGTGTGGGGTGAGAGTTAATATGTCCACCTCCATGTGTGAGGTGAGAGTTAATATGTCCACCTCTATGTGTGAGGTGAGAGTTAATATGTCCACCTCCATGTGTGAGGTGAGAGTTAATCAGGCCCCCTCCATGTATGGGGTGAGAGTTAATATGTCCACCTCCGTGTGCGAGGTGAGAGTTAATATGTCCACCTCCATGTGTGAGGTAAGAGTTAATATGTCCACCTCCATGTGTGAGGTGAGAGTTATTATGTCCACCTCCATGTGTAGGGTGAGAGTTAATATGTCCACCTCCATGTGTAGGGTGAGAGTTAATATGTCCACCTCCATGTGTGAGGTGAGAGTTAATATGTCCACCTCTATGTGTGAGGTGAGAGTTAATATGTCCACCTCCATGTGTGGGGTGAGAGTTAATCAGTCCACCTCCATGTGTGGGGTGAGAGTTAATATGTCCACCTCCATGTGTGAGGTGAGAGTTAATCAGGCCACCTCCATGTATGGGGTGAGAGTTAATATGTCCACCTCCATGTGTGGGGTGAGAGTTAATATGTCCACCTCCATGTGTGGGGTGAGAGTTAATCTGTCCACCTCCATGTGTGGGGTAAGAGTCAATCTGTCCACTTCCATTTGTGAGGTGAGAGTTAATATGTCCACCTCCATGCGTGAGGTGAGAGTTAATATGTCCACCTCCATGTTTATGGTGAGAATGAATCTATCCACCTCCATGTGTGAGGTGAGAGTTAATATGTCCACCTCCAATGCCCATGCCTCCCCGTGAATATGTCGGTGAAGAGACCTTGGGGAATGGCACCGATGACAATAGTGTGGATTACTAATGAATTCACAGTGCTAATTACAGGGAAAGTGCACAAAGGCATAGCCTGAACCACTTGTAACAACAGGAGAGGTACAAACTATGTATTGTTAGGATAATATGGAAGAAATCAAAAGGATAGAGTAAGCCAGACCCGTAAAAATGTCAGCAGCCACTATAGGAGATGATCAGGTGATAAAAACCACTGACAAGACGACAATCCCCCAAAATGGTAATGACTTTGGAGAAAAAGTAATTGCTATACTAGGAGAAAATGGCTAAAAAATAATCAAGGACTGGATAAAAAAAAAAGAGCTAGCTTCAGTCCAAATCGTGCGTGACGAAACTGGAGGAAGGCACTGGGATGGACACGGAGAATATGGAAACGAATGTAAAAGCATCAAAGGACACAATCCAAAGCCTCAGAGATGAACTGAACAAACTACAAACGGCGTACAATAGCCGAACATTAGAATGTGCCTGGTACAAGGCCAACTACAAGGGCAACAAAAATGCAACACAAAACGGAAAGGATGAAAACAAAAGGGATGTCAACACAAGAACGGATGAAAAAAATGCCTTACTACAACCGGCAGAAGAGAACAAAAAGCTAAACTTAATCTGTCCACCTCGGCATCCCAGAAAAAGAAGATGAGTCCATAGAAAGCACAGTATCAAACATACTGGAAAAAGCTTAATGTTCATTCGGCTGGACGGTGGTAAAAAAACCGATAGACTGGGGGGAAAAAAAGAAGAACAGAACAACAAATTTAGAATCAAACAAACAAAATGGCAGACAGGAAGAAACAGTCAATGAAGACCAGGTGGGAGACCCCACTGACAACACAAAAAAACACAACCAGACCGAGAGGGATAAAAATCCACCTAGAAAAAGAAAGCCAAAAAAGGGAACTATTAAAAAATAAACAAAAACTGACCAATGAAAAAAATCCAAGAACATCACAATTAGGCCTGACAGGACTGAAAAGGAAATGGTAGACGAAAAAAACAGTAGAGCAAATGTACACACTGGGCATGGAAAAAAATGAACAGACCATAGCCAGAATGAGAGGAAAAAACTTTGAAATTGAAGGAAAAGTATACAAACCAACGGAATTCGGGAACATAACTGTTGAAGGAATAAACCCAGAGGTGGCCCCAACAAGAAAGCATAGCTGGGGAATTTCCTTCCAGGAACACACCGCCCCCTACAGCAATCTATACGAGTGCAAAATCCAAGGAAAAGATAGCAAAACCTACAGCTCAGCAGAGCAGTACTACTGCTCGGTTATGGCTAAATACCACAATAAGTTTGATATCATGTGACTTATTGAAGCAACAGACAAACCATACACATCAAGGCTATCAGCAAAAAAGTATAGACATCGCCAGAGTGGATAAAAACCAATGAAAAAGTGATGGAGGACATTGTAATGGCCAAATTCACATAAAAGGAAGAACTAAAAGAGAAAATCCTAAACACACCTGGAAAAGCCTTCAGGGAATGCGCAAGATGCCCCTAGTGGGGCGCAGGACTATTTATTCAAAATGCAGGTGCAGGAGAAACGATCGAACTGGGATACAAAAACAAAATGGGTGAAATCCTCCAAAACACAAGAGACAGCATCCGGGCAAACTGCCCGAAATCAAGGTAAGTGTCAAGGATAATAGAAAAATAGAAACATTGTTAATAATAATAAAAATAATATAATAAAGCAGGATAAATTAAACCCAACTCAAGCTTACGGTATGCCTGGTACGAGGCGGGTGTACACATAAATGGGGAAGCTTTTACGACACGCTCATAGAAGTCGTGAAATTCGGCAGGCATGAAAATTCTGAAGCGCATGCGGGACGCTTTTAAACCCACTTCAGCCTAAACCAACATGCAAACAGCACAAAAGTACTCAAGCAAAAATGGAAGCAAAAATCCTACGATGCGGAGACTCTAGGGTGAGAACCGTAGCACCCAAAATAGTAGAGGAACTGAAATGGGAAACATGCCAGAAATTCAGAGTACACACGGAGACCTATCCTGGTGCAGGAAGCAGCAGGATAGTGGACCGAGTTCTTCGGAAATTCAATACGGAGATGTTTGACCAGATCTACGTAATGGCAGGTGTCTGCGACCTGAGCATTAAATCGGGCAGAAGGGAACTAACCCACTAACTAATCATACCCACACCTCAGGAACAAGAAACTGGGCATTAGCGATCATGAATTGATATATGTTACTAGAAAGAAAATCAAAACCAAAATCAAAAGTACTCCCCGTATGGGTAGATCATACAAAAACTACACAAAAGAGGCACTAGAAACTCATCTGAAAGAACAAATTAAATTGCCCTTTCCAACCGACATAGGTGTAAATGACCAATGGAACAATATCAAAACTTGAAATAAAAAACAACCGATACCCAGAATTAATCAACCTAATTATGGACAAATATAAAACAGGCAAATTAGCTAAGGCAAGCGAGTGACTACTAGACATAGAAAAATGCCATAAAGCAAGAAATCGTAGCCAGAAATCAGTGGGAAAAGCCAAAAGAACGTACATTATCAAACAAGACCAACAGTGGGGAAGAAACTCACACAAATTCTGGAACAATGTGAAAATACTAATACAGAGGGAATGGAAATCAGCAACAATGATACTGCTAATATAATGAACAAACATTTTGCTACCATAGGCAATAAAGTAGCTAAACAGTTCAACACAAACTGGACCACAAAAGCGCCACAATTAGACGCAGACATTGGAGATTGCGCAACCACAATAAAAGAGATAAGTGAGCTCATAAAATCAATTGATTGCAACAAGCCCTCGGGCATTGAAAATACCTCAAGTATTGTATTGAAAGATGCATTCGGATGCATCCCAGATGTTATATGTCATCTATACAACAAATCGTTCACAGAAGGTACTTAGGTGGACTGCTGGAAACTAGCCAAAGTAACACCGCTCCACAAAGGAGGGGATAAACAGGTGCTGGGAAACTATAGACCGATCTCTATACTCCCACTGCCTGGTAAATAAATAGAAAAAATAATGCATAGACATATTATGGACCACCTAAACGAACACAAAATATTAAACAGTAAACAGGGCGGTTTCAGACAAAAACACTCGACAATAAAACCGATATTACAAACAGTATCAATAAAAAGAACCTAGTGGGTGCAGCGTTCATAGACTTCAGCAAAGCTTTTGACACAGTGGACCACCCTATCCTAAGGAGTAAACTAACCCAAATGGGAATAATGGGAGTAACAGGAAAATGGCTAGCGAGCTATCTAGAAAACATAAAGCAATGCATCACAGTAAATGGATCCATATCCAATGAGGAAAAGATAACTTGTGGAGTACCACAAGCGTCCTGGGGCCACTTCCCTTCCTCATATATATTAATGATCTAAACAACTGGCTAGAAATTGAAAACATCCAACTATATGCAGATGATAAGGTGGTATATGCCGCAGGCAAAACAACTGAAGAAATAGAAACAAAACTGAATCTAACACTAAAAAAACTAATGAGTAATGATAAAATAAAGTGTCTTCAGGGAAATACCAAACTGGAACAAGTAGACAACTACCGATATCTGGGAGTGGATCTAGACAGACACCTAAATTATGACCTCTGCATAACAAAAACTATCACAAAATATGGTTACTGGCTAAACTGAGATACTACATGACTGAAAACATGGCAATTATAATATATAAAGGCATGATCCTCCCCTACTTTGACTATGGTGATGTAGTATGCATGGGAGGAAATACAAAACTATTAAACAAACTACAGGTGCTACAAAATAGAGCCCTAAAAATATGCCTTCAGGTGGAAAAAAGATATCCCACAATACAATTACACAAAAAATGTAACACAACACTACTAATGAGTAGAAGGGAAATGCACCTCAAAATAGTAGCACACCATTACACCACAAAACCAGGCTACACAGCAACCACCCGTAGGGTCACCAGGCAAATGGGAGAAGTGTACTGGCCATGGTGGCACATGCCTGGACTAATCAACCCGCACAACAACGGGCAATCAAAAGCCTGGAGCACTATAAAAGATCCTTAAAGAAAACAAGGCAGTACACAACCACCTACTGAAGGAACAATATCTCATCTGACCGTGGGTGCAGTCACTGCTTGCTGTGTTCTGGCACAAAAAGCAAAAAGCCAGGCCAGAAAAGATGGTAGATATTACAAATACGGAAACTAGCCCTCCTAAGTACTAAGGAAATCGAAATGACAATCACCATAGTGCGCAGTCCATCTGGGTATGTGTACTGGCACAAACCAAAGCAGAACTGGGCATGTCACGGTCATGCATCCAATCCACCCTGAAATACAAAAGGGCTACGCATACAACACAACCATCCCACCTAGTCGCAGTCCTGAAGGGCCCAGGGGTGTTCCAGCACACCGGTGTACTATCTAAGGGCAGGGTGTGGGTGAAAGGACACTGTAACAAACCAGAAAGGGACAGGATCCTCTCCCACAGGCCTGTATGTCATCAGGGTAGATGTGCATAGTAGGCTAAGTTATCACATACAGGTCAGGAAAAAACTTTGAAAAATACCCCAAAAAACTAATATAGAAACTACTAACACCCACAATCGCAAAAGGTTGGCCCAAGAAAGATCAGGTAAACACTCCTGAGTGCAGGACCAGACCAATCCAGTATCACAGCTGTCCAGCATTGAAAACAAGCACCCTGACGGGAGCTGATACATTATGGGCAGAATAAATAACTTGTCACAAAAAAAACACCCCAAAACACAGAAGTTATGTGCATACACAGACGTCGATCGCTCTGTTAGTTGACATCTCTACATCTTTATCACTACCAATCTGTGTTCTGGTTTGGATAGTTGAGTAGATGTACATTCGGAAGAGTTAACATTGTTTGATGATATTCCAACTTGACCCAGGATATAAAAGTGGTTGTGGTGCAGGCATTCAGAAATGGACGAGTCCTAAAAGTGACGACTTATATAGAAACACGGCTGTGAGTAGTGCATAGAGACGGCTGTTTGTTGCCGGCTTAGCAAATTCAAGTAGGATTTAATTTACATTCACGTAAACCGGACGTGGTGGCTGAATCGGTAGAGTGCAGGCTTCCCGTGCAGAAGGTCGGGAGTTCTATTCCCAGTCGAGTCAAACCAATGACTTGCAATATTGATATACTCATACCCACAAGCATCATCATCATCATGCTGTCGCTCGCGATGCGACAAAGACTGCTTTCATTATTTCATGAAAGCTGCCTGCAAAAGTGTTGAAGTGCTGCCCGCTTTTGCAAGTTACCAGCGGCACTCTCTCGTGGAGCAAATAGAGGTTTCACGCGGCAAGAACATGTCAAGACAGGCGCAAAACTATTTGTCCCTGCAGTCGCTGGTCGGGAGATGTTGGGAGTTCCATACATCAACCACCCTTAATGCTGCCACAGTGACATGGTTTTCTGTTTATGGTTTGCTCCCTTAGCCTTCGGTTCTGTCAAGAACCTGTACCACAAGGCAGTAGTTTACAACTCTGCAGGGCAGGGGCGTCAAACTCCCACAAGCACACCATGGTAAAAGCATCCACTGACTCACACCACACACGTCCTTTCTCTTTCCTCCTCCTCTCTCCCGCTCCCCCATTCCCACTCTCAGTGACAAATCTCCGTTTGCGGAGGCAGCCCTCGTCATTGGATATACAGCTAGGCGGTCATTAATCTGAGGTGTCACTTTGTCGGTGTTCTTTGGGCTGCACCGTGGAGGCTCTGACGCTGGGTTGCAAATTGCCAGCTGAATGACGGTGTCAGTCTAGTGTGAACGCGCTCACGGCTGAGCCTCGTTGTGGCTGCACACGCTGGTGCAGACACCGGCAACGTCAGTCCCAATACGCCGCTTCCAAGACCCCAACGTTGGTGTCCACCCACCTACTAGCCAGGCCCCTAGCCATGCTAGAGGTGGGGGTGAAGCTTATCGCAGGACCCCACACTGTTACAGGAGATGGTATTCTATTTCATGTAGAATAGCTGTTAACGCAATTCCATTGCAAATGAATTAAAAAACAATGCAAGACATGAATCTGACTAAATTTGACATTATGGTAAATTAAATTGTGTTACCACCAGTGCCATGGCAGTACAGTCGTGGAGGTGGAGAGATGTAATGTAGAATCATTACCATAGCAACAGCGTATGTTAAATCACTCCCTTAACAGCACAATTTGTAGCAAATCAGCTTCTGTTTGATGGTTGTTGAGGAAGGACTGGAACAGCGACCCGACATGTTTACACAACCGAACGTGTAATGCTAAGAACCTCCCAGCCTGGTCCTTCACTCTTGGCCCTGTTCTTTAAAGTCACTCTGAACTCATAATTTCGACATAATGAAGATTTCTTCGGGGACAATTACTTATTAATTTCTGAAATATTTAAATCAATTTTGATGAATTGAAATAATGTTGAGCAAAATATAAATGCAAAAGGAAAACGATAATTTTGCGGGAACAATACTAATTTCATGTCAGTGCAAATTAAATTTGGTGGTGGAGGTAAATGAAGGGGGCTAAAATATCAAACTAGCATTATTTGGTTTTACATTGCTAGTCCGTGTCGATTCAGGGGCTTGGTTGGAGCTGACACACCTATCATACCCAAAATGCTGTATTTATTGCCAAAGTTAATTAATAACAAAAATAATTGAAAAAAAGCATGGATGAATTATTTGTAAGCCTCGCCCTCGAGGCGGGTTTTGGGCCCTCAGTACGGTGCATGCTTCTTCAGTCATGCGCACCGGCGGGAGGGCCATTTCCGGCAGTGCAATCTGCACGGCCACGCCCCCTACATTCCGCCAATGAATCTCTGGCTGCCGGAGGAGGCGGCCCGCCGTGCTCGCCCCGCCGTGCCCGCCCCGCCGTGCCCGCCCCGCCGTGCCCGCCCCGCCGTGCCCGCCGTGCCCGCCGTGCCCGCCGTGCCCGCCGTGCCCGCCCCGCCGTGCTCGCCCCGCCGTGCCCGCCCCACCCTGCCCGCCCCACCCTGCCCGCCCCGCCGTGCCCGCCCCGCCGTGCCCGCCGCCGCCGCCCGCCGCCCGTGCCCGCCCGCCCGCCCCGCCGTGCCCGCGGCCCCGCCGTGCTCGCCCCGCCGTGCCCGCCCCGCCGTGCCCGCCCCGCCGTGCCCGCCCCGCCGTGCCCGCCGTGCCCGCGCCGCCCCGGGCCCGCCCCGATAACCACCTCGTCCGCCCGGCCTTACTTACGTGTGCCTTAGTACCGAAACATAGCCAATCCATTTCACTAATGATGATTTCCCTTTTCACTTTATCTATTTGCTACAAATATAATTCACAATAAGTAAACAACATTTTAAAATCATGAAAACCCTGTATGAAATTTGATGCTTTATTATTACGATGCATGACATTAATATACAAGCTTCTGATGTAAGTTGAAATAAGAAAGCGATGATTAAAAACCTGCACACTACTACTGTTTTTCGATTGCGATTGATGAAGAAAAACGAGCACTCACTGTAATGTAAACAGTCCCTCCTCAATAAACTAACAAATTATTTCAATTTATATTTGGGCGAGAAATCAAGGAATTTACGTCCTCGGCGACTTGACCCGTCACCGCGTCTCCGCTGGCGTTCCCCGTGGGTTCACGCGTGTTCTCGTAAAGATTAAGGCGATAAAACGGATAACGCGCAAATTTTATGATGAGCATCGTCCACGAGCAGGAAGCGCAGGGGTGTGTGTGTGTGTAAGGGGAGGGTGTGTGTAAGGGGAGGGTGTGTGTAAGGGGAGGGTGTGTCATGGGAGTGTGTGTGTAATGGGAGTGTGTGTGTAAGGGGAGCGTGTGTGTAAGGGGAGGGTGTGTGTAAGGGGAGGGTGTGTGTAAGGGGAAGGTGTGTGTAAGGGGAGGGTGTGTGTAAGGGAGGGGGTGAGTGTGTGTGTAAGGGGAGGGTGTTGTAAGGGGAGGGTGTGTGGTAAGGGAGGGTGTGTGTAAGGGGAGGGTGTGTGTAAGGGGGGGGTGTGTGAGGGAGGGTGTGTGTAAGGGAGGGTGTGGGTGTAAGGGGGTGGTGTGGTAAGGGGAGGTGGGGTTGGGGAGGGTGTGTGTAAGGGGAGGGTGTGTGAAGGGGAGGTGTGTGTGTGTGTGAAAGGGGTGTGTGTGTGTAAGGGGAGGGTGTGGGTGTAAGGGGAGGGTGTGTAAGGGGAGGGTGTGTAAGGGGAGGGTGTGTGTGTAAGCGGAGGGTGTGTGTAAGGGGACGGTGGGTTGTAAGGGGATGGTGTGTAAGTGGAGGGCGTGCAAGGGGAGGGTGTATGTAAGGGGAGGGTGTGGGTGTAAGGGGAGGGGGTGTGTAAGGGGAGGGTGTGTAAGGGGAGGGTGTGTGTGTAAGGGGATGGTGTGGCTGCAAGGGGAGGGTGTGTGTAAGGAGAGTGTAGGGTGTACTGGGTTGAGTGAGGTGTGTGAGGAGTGTGTGTATGTGTGTGAGCTATAGGTGTGCGGGATGAGTGGGCTGCGTTAATCATGCAATAAGGCTGATGTTGAAAAGGGATGAAGATTGATCTTGATGTGTGAACAATTTACGTGATTGTTCTGAACCGACGCGTAACTCTGAGTTTTAACTTTGATCGAGCCAACGTTTTCATGAATCGGGTCTCACATTAAAGTAGTGAAATCCAGTGTCACACACACATATATAATTTTATTTATTTACTCAGATATCACGGAGAACACCAAAAACGTGTAGGACCTCTGCAGACCAGCCACATGATATGGGTTACCTGTATTTGATACAGATTTTAGCATTATTTTGAGTGATTGCCATCCAAAAAAGGTGGCAGGTGTGCCCCGGGTAAAGGACGAGCCGGTTTCAACTCGCCAGGAGTGGGTGCGAAGTGGCTCGCTGTGTGCTCGGAGGAAGAGGGTGAAGGGCAGCGAGTGGTCGCGCGACCACAATATGCAAACAACCTCGTGGTAGTGGTGCGCGAATTCCTCTCATCACCCATGCGCCAACATAAGGCATTCGTGACATTCTTATATTCAGTCTTCTGAATATAAAACAAATCCAATATGCTCTTCGATTTAACAATCAATAAATATGTGCATTCTTGGCTGGGGTAAAACTGGGCCTGGTGACAACTTCGGTAAAAGCGTGTGGGAGATCGTAAGTTCGAACCTCCACTGAGTTAAGCTAATGATTTACTAAATTGATATTTGTCGCTACCTAGCATGGCGCTTGGCATTACTAGGATAGGAGAATGATTGGTTTGCTTAATATGAGGATAATGTGACTGAATGTGATATTGAATCACGGTGCAGTGGCACTGTGTTCCAGTTCTATAAAGCACCACGGGTCTTACTGTCACAAGTCGGTACCCACCCTGACATGATCTTACATGTTGTTAGGAGTAAAGCCCCCACAAACACAAACAAACTACCACGGGGTTTGTATTTTGAAATGATTATTTGTGTCCATTTTGTTATTATCGAGGCGCTGTGTTTCCTCTGCCAGGCTGTTTTATTAAACATGAAATGGCGACAATAATTGCTGAATAAACAGGTGTGGCGTCCCGCATAGGAAGTCTGCTTGCACTCAGCGACTTCTTTTAAATGCCAGCTACTTTAATTTAATAAGCCTCCAGTTGGAACACACAACGAGGGGGAATTCAGCGAGGTGACGCCGTAGCAGCACGGTGCTGCCACCTGGTGGGACCGGGCGAATTACCTGGGTAATCAGCAGGAAGCACCGACTGCTGACCGGGAAACATTAACCACCTCAACAACAAGATAACAGACTGTATCGAGTCGGGCTGAGCATCGCATTATCTTCATTCAGCACCCAACAGACAAGAAGCCCTTCTTCCAGGTCTGGCGTTAATGCCATAACGGAGTGCTCCTAGTGCGGTTGCACTGCGCAGTGCTCAAAGCCCGAAGCCGCCACCTGCTTCGAACATCACATTGCACATCCTGCACATAACTAGCACCCGTCGGCAACCGGCGAGGCAAAACACTACTTCCGGCAACTGCAACTCACTGCCTCCTTAGGCCGTGTATCCATAGACTGTTCCCTTATGGTTTGTTCCCTTGTTTTGTGTTCGCTTATGACCTTGTGACGCGCCACACAGACAATTAACATGTTCATTCTCTATGTTCCTGGTTAGTACACCACAAGTGCCATGCACAAGGCCATGCGGTCCTTGGGTCCAACATATGGGAATGGCCACTAAGCAAAACACAGGTTCATTGTCTCTGTGGTGTGTCACAAGGTCACAAGGGAAATGGAACAAGGGAACATGCCACAAAGGAACACTCTATGGATACACGGCCTTAGAAACCTGTCACTTCACTCCACAAGTATGAATTTCAAAAGCCTCCAACCCCCACAGCGCAAAGCTCCCTTTGGTATGTGACAGGTGGTGTGAGACAACGCCGAGTGCTGTATAGACGTGTTTAGGTAAAGATGTCACAATAGTAACAGCAGTCGCAAGGCTGGGCGCTGCTTGACTGGATGTCTTGAGGGGTGATTTAGCGACGTGCCCTTTCGCATGCATTGCTCGGACGAATATTGGCATTCATAGTGTGGAACTGGCTATTCATACTGTGAACTGGCTATTCATACTGTGAGCTGGCTATTCATACTGTGAACTAGCTATTCATACTGTGAGCTGGCTATTCATACTGGGCGTAATCGATTAATCTACTCGGGTCACCCGAGCCACTTTTTGGCACATGCGCACATCTTACAGACTCGGGTTGAATAAACGAATACGCTCGGGGTGGACAAAACGTTGGCTTAATCTAAAACTTAATATTATTTTCCAATAACCGATAGAAATACAACAAAATAGGATTTAAAGTATTTTATGATTGTAGAAGCTGAAAATCTGTGTTATTAAAAAAAAAGTATGAAAACAACACGGACGAGTTGTACCGGTAGGTGTTATACTACAGGTACCAGCCCAGATGTGACGTCATCGCTCCTGGCAAACCCCAGTCAAGAGGTGGGTTACTGGGTCGGATCTTTTTGCACACGGCACCTGTATTTCTCGACTCCACTCGCGGTGTTCGATTTAAAATTCTGACGACTCGGGTGACCCGAGTGGCCCGGGTCGTGTTAATCGATTACGGCCACTGTGGAACCCTAAGCAATATGTTGAGCTGTGAGTGTTTGAGGATACCCACGAGGTACTCGACCTAGTGCTGCTGGGTTGGAGCTCAACTGAAATTTAGCATCTAGATGAGGATTACGAACACATTCATAATACTCTTCAATTGTAATAGACTGATTCTTATGAGTATTCGCTACAATTAATTGGTTGGTTGTTAGAGTTTTACGTCCAGGCAACATATAACGTCATATCAGGATGGGTACCGACTTGTGACAGTGCACACTCATGACGACTTTATAGTTCTCCCCGACTGGGCAACCAAGCTGCCAGCACAGTGACTTGCTATCCCACTCAGTCACATTATCCTGACACAGAGCCAACCAGTCCTTGCCATATCCAGATAATGCTGAGCACCAAGCTAGGAAGCGACAAGTATCAAATTTTAAGTCATTGGTTTGACACGATATGCAATTAAAGGTGCATGAACACAACATGCAATTAAAGGTGTATGAACACGACATGCAATTAAAGGTGCATGAACATGACATGCAATTAAAGGTGCATGAACACGACATGCAATTAAAGGTGCATGAACATGACATGCAATTAAAGGTGCATGAACACGACATGCAATTAAAGGTGCATGAACATAACATGCAATTAAAGGTGCATGAACACGATATGCAATTAAAGGTGCATGAACACGACATGCAATTAAAGGTGCATGAACACAACATGCAATTAAAGGTGCATGAACACAACATGCAATTAACGGTGCATGAACACGACATGCAATTAAAGGTGCATGAACACGACATGCAATTAAAGGTGCATGAACATGACATGCAATTAAAGGTGTACTAACGTGACATGGCTTTGAAGGTTAACGCGACATTGTGTTTGAGGTGCACTGAGACAATTTGATGTTAATGCCCCTTTAGTGCCATGTCGTGTTAGTACACCTTTAATGTCATGTCGTGTTAGTGTACCTTTAATGTGGCGTCATCCTAGTGCATCTCTAGCACCAATTCGTGCTCTTACTCCTTTAATGCGCATATGTCATAAATGACAGACCCATGACGACATATTCACACCTTTTGGAGCGCAACTAGTTTTGAAAAACCCAGTAGAAATAAGGATTTCTGTTTAGCGTTCATGTACACACGCGTACCCCATTCCATAAGTGAATCTGCATAAACGTGACATAATTTGTGAATTTGCATAAGCGCGATTCCAAGAACCGCGTGCGTGTCTGCGCATGACAACTGCCGGCAAAGAGTGTGAGCGGTCAAACTGAAATAATTGCACACTTAGATGGTGCGACGTATGACGTCATCGCAGGAAATGACATAGTATGACTGTGCCGCCTTCCCATCGCCACTCGATCAGGGAAGATGGCCGCGATTACTGCTGAGAACGGCGATCAATAGGGGCCGTACCGGAAGGGCCGTCCATCAGTTATCCCCTATTGCAATGCCCCCCCCCCCCCCCCCACCCATCTCCTTTTCTTTGGTAATACATCCCCATCTCCAATTGTACCCCGATTGCCCATTAATGCTGCTAACGAAGTGCGTCTGTCAAATAGACGCTCTCATCTATCCGTGTGTTCAGTGGCGCCATCATCAACTGTGGCCGGACATGTAGCTACATCCGGGTATAACTGGTCACGTGTTCCAAGTCACGTGCTCCAAGTCACACTCACAGATCTGTTTATCCATGGAGTTGAATAATAAATTCAAAATGGAGACGAGATGGAGCAAACCGTGACATGTTGTGTTTTAATATAAACTCATTACTTCTCATGTACGCAGTCGAAGGGTAGTCTCAAGCGAATCGGAAGTACACTAACATAAAGAATTAATTCATTTTGAGTTCCCTTAAAAATAAAAGCAGGTTAATTGCAGACGGGGATAGAAGCCATCTGCACTCATTACGGTTTTATACTGTCTTACTAATAAGGCTCATCAGGATGGGAAGATATCGGAAGAGATGGGGGGAGATGGGAGGAGACGGGGAGGGATGGGGAGAGATGGGAAGAGATAGGGAGAGATGGGAGGAGACGGGCAAGGATGGGAGAGATGGGAAGAGGTGGGAAGAGGTGGGGAGAGATGGGAAGAGATACAGAGAGATGGGAAGAGATTGGGAGAGATGGGGAGAGATGGGAGGAGACGGGGAGAGATGGGAGGAGATGGGGAGAGATGGGAGGAGACGGGGAGGGATGGGGAGAGATGGGAAGAGATGAGAAGAGGTCGGGAGAGATGGGGAGAGATGGGAAGAGATGGGAAGAGATGGGGAGAGATGGGGAGAGATGGGAAGGAGATGGGGAAAGATGGGGAAAGATGAGGAGAGAGAGATGGGGGAGAGATGGGGAGAGATGGAGGGATGGGAGGATTGGGAAGAGGTTGGGAGATGGGGAGAGATGGGGAGAGAGGGAAGGGATAGGAAGATAGGAAGAGATGGGGAGAGATGAAGGAGAGATGGGGGAGATGGGGAGAGATGGGGAGAGAGGGAAGAGGAATGGGGAAGATGGGAAGAGATGGGAGGGATGGGAAGAGATGGGGGAGATGGAAGAAGATTGTGTGAGATGGGGAGAGATGGGAGGAGACGGGGAGGGATGGGGAGAGATGGGAAGAGATGAGAAGAGGTCGGGAGAGATAGGGAGAGATGGGGGGGATGAAGAAAAGGAGATGGAGGAGAGATGGGGAGAGATGGGAAGAGATGAAGTAGAGGTGGGAAGATGGGGAGAGATGGGGAGAGATGGGGAGGGATGGGAAGAGGTGGAGAGATGGGGAGAGATGGGGAGAGATGGGAAGGGATAGGAGAGAGAGGGTAGGAGAGATGGGAGAGATGAGGGAGAGATGGGGAGAGATGGGGAGAGATGGGAAGAGATGGGGAGAGATGGGAAGAGATGGGGAGGGAAGGGAAGAGATGGGGGAGATGGAAGAGATTGGATGATATGGGGAGAGTGGAGGAGACGGGAGGGATGGGGAGAGATAGGAAGAGATGAGAAGAGTGGAGATGGGGAAGATGGGGGAGATGGTGAGAGATGTGGAGAGATGGGGAGAGATGGGGAGGGATAGGGAGAGATGGAAAGAGATGGGGAGAGATGGGGAGAGATGGGAAGAGGTGGGAAGAGATGGGGAGAGATGAAGAGAGATGGGGAGAGATGTTGCGAGATGGGAAGAAATGAAGAAAAGAAATTGGGGGGGGGGGAGAGATGGGGAGTTATGGAGGGATGGGAAGCGGTGGAAGAAGATGGGGAGAGATGGGGAGATATGGGAAGAGAGGGAGGGATGGGAAGAGATGGGGAGAGATGGGGAGAGATGGGAAGGGATGGAGGAATGGATGGAAGAGATTGGGAGAGATGGGAGAGATGGGGAGAGATTGGGAGAGATGGGGAGAGATGGGAAGAGATTGGGGAGAGAGTGGAGAGATGGGAGAGATGGGGAAGAGATTGGGAGGAGATGGGGAGAGATGGGGAGAGATGGGGAGAGATGGGGAGAGATGGGAAGAGATTGGGAGAGATGGGAAGAGATGGGGAGAGATGGGAAGAGATGGGGAGAGATGGGAAGAGATGGGGAGAGATGGGGAGAGATGGGGAGAGATGGGAAAAGATGGGGAGAGATGGGAAGAGATGGGGAGAGATTGGGAGATATGGGAAGAGATGGGGAGAGATGGGAAGAGATGGGGGGGAGAAAAGGGAGGAGGAAGTAACTAATAGCCTAGTGACCTGACGGATTGGCCGATACTCATCATATTTCCAACTTGAATTACCACCACACCTTATCAAAGCTAAATCGCACTGCTCAATTAAATAGTGGGCCTAGACGAAGCGACAAGCAGCGCAATGATTAATGGGGGAAATCCACATTCTCCTACGCGTGTACTCAACCTCTATACATATGATGGGGGGGGGGAGTGGGGGGGGGGTATGTAGGTGAAGGTGTGGTGGTGGTGAGGTTGCGGTGGTGGCGGTGGTGACGGTGGTGAGTAGTGAAGGTGGTGATGGTGGAGGTGGTGGAGGTGGTGGAGGTGGTGGTGGTGGTGGCGGTGGTGGGCGGTGAGTAGTGAAGGTGGTGGTGGTGAGGTGGGTGGTGGGGTGGCGGTGGTGTGGCGGTGAGTTGATGGTGTGGTGTGAGGGTGGTGACGGTGGGGGCGGTGGTGGTGGTGGTGGTGGTGGGGGCGGTGAGTAGTGAAGGTGGTGGTGGTGGAGGTGGTGGAGGTGGTGGAGGTGGTGATGGTGGTGGTGACGGTGGTGAAGGTTGTGATGGTGGTGGTGCTGGTGCTGGTAGAATTGGTGGTGGTGGAGGTGGAGGTTGTGGAGGTGGTGGTGACGTTGGATGGATTAGTGCAATGATGAAGGTGGTGGTACAGCCTCTTTATCTATGCTGTCACATCGCACCAATTAGTTGTTGACCTCTCACATTGCCTGATAGAAATTGCATACATACCGAGAACATTTATGGATGGTTAATTTATCTCTGTATTGGGTTGAGTAAATATCCTCCTCGCTTCCCCTCCTCCCCCTCCACCCCCTCCCTCTCCCCCCTCTTTTTGCGCGCCCCCCGCCCCTCCACGCGCCCTTGGCCGACAACCCGCTGTGCTGCCCACCATGCTGCCCGCCGTGCTACCCACCATGCTGCCCGCCGTGCTGCCCGCCGTGCTGCCAGCCGTGCTGCCTGCCGTGCTGCCAGCCGTGCTGCCCTCCGTGCTGCCAGCCGTGCTGCCAGCCGTGCTGCCCACCGTGCTGCCTGCCGTGCTGCCCACCATGCTGCCCGCCGTGCTGCCCGCCGTGCTGCCCGCCGTGCTGCCCGCCGTGCTGCCCGCCGTGCTGCCCGGCGGCCCTGCGACCAGCCCGGCGGGCGGGGCGTGCTCGGCACGCGTCCGGCGGGTGCTATTATTCCATCCGTACGGGGCCATTTGGCCTAATTGCCCGGCAGGTCTACATTCATGCCTGGCAGCACTGCCCGGGGAGACGGCTGTCGGTCAGCTGCCCGACCCCTCACGTCGCAACCTCCTCTCAGACCGTGCAGGGGGCGGGCCGGGTCTGACTGAGACCGGCCAGCAGGGGGCGTAGTGGGTTACATATATATATCTATATTCCTATATATACCTAAATACATATATACACATATATACAAATGCACCTCTATCTGAGTCAGGACAGCTGAATAGGCCAGGTGGCAGCACCAGGCGAGGCAGAGGGCCTGCCCAGTGGCTTGAGTTGTTCAGCGTCATTGGTTGTGCAGTGTCATTTAGGTGCCACACAGAGACACAGTTCATGGGTAATCAGTTTATGGATAACTATACTTGTATAATGCTTACACAGCACATCCACATATATATGTACATATATATATATATATACACGTATATATACTTACATACATATATGCACAGATGTATACATATTTACATATATATATACATATGATATATACATATGTACATATATACATATACACATATACACATATATACATATACACATATATACATATATACATATATACATATATACATATATATATATGGATAGTGATAAACCCTTTATCGCATGTAATAATGCCTGTAGTGTCCTGCACTCCCCCCCCCCCCCCATAATGGTGGGGGGGGGCCCATCATGCACCGCGCCGCCTCCTGTGCGGGGCCTAGCCTCCACTCGCTCAGAGGAATTTTACGTATATGGGTCAGTCTCCTGAAAACTGGCCAGAAGTGTCACATGGACAGTTAATATCTAATATTTGAATCTTTAACACATTTTGGTTGCAAATGAAAGCTGGAAATCTCCCCTTGACATCTATGTAAAATATAAATTGATGAGATAAAAAATAAAGGTGTAGTCCATGATTAAGCTATGTCATATGGCAGTATAACATGTGTTGCTCAGATGTAACACATGTTTTGGACACCACACAGTCGGCTTAATAAAAATCTAAGCAGAATTAAATAATTTCATACTTAGAAGCATATTAATCATGGCATAATATACAGAAATATGTAGTGCTTATATTGATAAAAAAAAAATTGTAATGTTATTTCACAAGACATCAATAATTGTTTTTAATTTAAGCATGCATAAATGTTAATAAATACTTCCTTTTTGATTTGGGAACTGTTTTGTTTGATATATCAATGCAATACAAGATGTTAGTAAGGATTCAACCACGTCCCATATGTCATGTTACAAATGGCTGACTGTAAAATGGGGTTTTTTGGTACAAAAACACTTCATAACTAAAAGGACCAAAGTTGCACACAGTTTATTTTATTTCCCTTATTTCTTACATCAAATTTGAACATGAATATGAAAAGTATAAGGAAAAAAATAAGTAGGAAGTATTTTTATTGATGTTTTAAAATCCCATCCCATGCTGACCAGTTTTCAGGAGAGTGACCCATATACATATCTACATATATACATATATGCATATATACATATATACACCTAGACACATATGCATATATGCGTATGTGCGTATGTGTATATGTGTGTATGTACATATGTGCGTAAATGCTTATATCTATACATGTCAACGTCACACGCCACACCATCTCAGCTTGTGTACCTCGGCCGGGGATTGATCCCCGACCTCCGGACCGTGAGGCGGACGCTCTACCCTTGTGGAGACAGGAGACTAATTTATTATTGAGCGTTCATCGCCTTTCAGTCAGGCTGCGGGTTGGCAGTGAGAGGTTGTGAGCAGGTCGCGCTGGTCACGTGGGGTTGTCCTCCTGGGTGTGCAGCAGGCAGGGGGCATGCAAAATACACGAATAGGGAGGTCCTGGAGGAATGGGTGCTGACCATACGGGGATGCCCCCAGTCCTGCAATGACAGCAGGTGGGTGGGTGTGGATGTGGGGAGCAGGTGGGGTCTGTGGGTGGTCAGGCCAATGGCTAATTCACCAATCAACAAACTAAAGCATTTGAACCTTAAAACTAAGCGTTACCATTTATTATGATTTGTAAAATCACAGTAATATCACCAAAGTCAGTCGTGATTTCTGATCACGTAGATTTGATCACCAAAACTAACTAAAGGCCCTGTCACACTACGACGTAATGACGTCAGCGTAGGGAGAACGTGAAAAACGTTGAACTTCTCGGGTTAGTATGCAAATTTGGGCACAAGTTGAACGTGGATGCAGCGTAGTTGATGAGAGCGTAACATCGGTAAAGCGTAGTGATAGCGTCATTCAACGAGAGAGGACAATGTAATGATGCTCAGGGAACGTTATGAACGTTATTCCATCACCTGAACTATGTTACTTTATGTTACCTTATGTTACTTACGTCATTAAACGTTGGCGAAACGCTGAATGTACATTGGACGTACGTTTGGCGTACATTCTCCTGACATTCTCCTGACGTTCTCCTGACATTCCCATTACGCCGTGTGGACGTTTCCACCGGCTTTAATGTGGGTCAACGTAGTGGAACGTAGTGAGCAGCATTTGACTAACGTCCGTTTAACGTCATTGACGTTCACTGTACATGTACAGAACGTACGGCGAACGTAAACCCTTACGTTCGAGTTACGTCAACAGTTTTGAACAGGTTCACCGCTGATGTAACACGACATAATGTGACGTAGCTCGACGTCAGTCTAACGTCATTCTGACATCATCATAATGTAACCCAACGTATGTCAACATAATGACGAAAAGTGACCATGTCAGGCTTACGTTGGCTCGTTACGTCATAGTGTGACAGGGGTATTAACAACGTAGCAACAACTAAAAAGCCGAATTACTGCCGTTTGGTGGTGATAGTAGTATATAGCAATGTTCATTTTCTCATGGCGACAAAACCACATTTTGTTAACTGTTACCTACATGCACTATGTTAGTATAGTTTGCAATATAGATATATGTATATATACATATATATGTATATATACATGTGCACTAATGAACCTGGTGCATGCCGCCATATTTGACCTCTTCAGCAGTCCCAGTGGAACAGACGGAAGCAGACATGGCGGGTGGGACAAGTCGGGACTGTGCCGGTCAGGAGTCATCACCGACGCCATGACCCAATGTGGGCAGTTCGGGGCGGCGTCGGGCTGCCACCTGTGTGTGAGGCCGGTGTTGCAGTTTCCGCGGTACGCCAGTTTGCGAGGTACACATACATTCAACTGCATTATCAATGGCCGTGAGCAATCTTCAAATATCTCTCAAATTACACCACCTAGAAACAAACCGCGTGTCACACATACAGAAAACATATTCAACAAACAGATTATATTAAATGTATAAGGTTAGGATTCTTAATTTCTATTAATTTTGAATAAAACTAATGTTTTGCACTGCGCGTACCATCAAACTCAAGGCATTGTCAATGGTCGTGAGCAATCTTCATACAGAAAATACAGAAAAAGTGAAATATCTCTAAAACCACACCACCTAGAAACAAATCGCTTGGTACACATATAGAAAACATCTTTACCAAAAACATTATATTAAATTTATAAGGTTAGTGACGATGCTTTTCGATTTTGACGCATGCGCAGAAGCGATGTGTACCTCGAAAACTGGTGTACCGCGGAAACTGCAACACCGGCACCCGGCACGACGCTGCCACGTCACAGCCACACTGGTGGTACCAGGGGGCCGCCTGCAGGGTCTGCCGGGCGCTAATTGGCCAGCTTCAGTACCTGCGCCTTGATTATTACCAAGTGTTTCACGCCGCCATGAGCTATTGGAGCTACTGCTGGTACTTGCTGATCATTCGGCTTAAAAGGCGCAGTCTAAAGTTATTTACCACTCAACAAATATATTTAATGAATTAACTAAGTGTTAAGTCTTTTAATTATTATTTTTATTACAGTCATTGGTTAAGCAGGAACAATATAAATTGCCGACAATCGGTCTTCCTCATTCCACTGCTCCTTTCCCTATCCTAGTAATGCCGAGCGTCACGTTAGGTAGCCCGTCCTTAGATGTTGCCAGGACGTAAAACTCCAACAACCGACAAACTATGTTAGGTCCCGACAAGTATACATTTGTAATTCATTGATTTAACTCGGCCTGGCTTCGAACCCAGGGTTCGAGTCCCACGAACTGCCCCATGAAAATCTAATTACACGCAGCACATTCAGCATGCCAACTGTGTGTTCTTTAAAACATACATAGGTTCACATTATATAATTATACAGATATACTTACACTAGAAATTATATACTTTCACTGTGCACCTTTGGCTCGCACTGGGGAATAAGACCTAGTTGTCAGTTTAACGGCGAGGACAGATTCTTAGCTAGACCAATGCACCAGTTCGATTCACAAGACAGTCAGTGATATTGCCCAGCAGTAGATTCGCCCTCGTCTTCGGTTCAAGGATACCATCAAGAGAAACCTGAAGCTGAGAGACATTAAGACCGATTCATGGATGCAACTCTCACAGCAGAGAGCTAAATGGAGAGCGGCAGTCAAGTAATGAAAGCAGTCTTTGTCGCATCATGACTGACAGCATGATGATGATGATGAGATTCGGTCTGTAATACGTTGTTAGTTTGCCATGCTATTTTACTAGGCACTTCCTCAGCCCAGCGAAATACTGCACGTCATTTGTTTGCCAATGTGGCCTGCATCCGTTGCTTTCAAGGAACATGTTCCGATTGTTTAACAAAATATGAGTACATAATTGATTATTTCAATAGATCAATCCTGTAGCTTAGTTACATGAACACCGGTGACCAGAACCGGTTTAGGTATTTAGTTCCAGAATAGAATTCCTATAAATCTGAGTCTGAGGGTCAGGGGTTCCTGCTTCACGCACTGAGATTGGTGAATGGAGTTATACCCCAGTCATACGAGGCCTGCGTTCGCTTACGATCGATTCACGACGTCAAAACATCCTCCTTGCACCCTCACTTAGTGCTGTCACTGCGAGGACGCCAACCTCTCGGCGTCCATTTCGGAAATTTTGGACGCAAGGAGGTTGCTGCTGCTGCACATGCAACCTCCTTGCATCCTGTTCCAGCGGTGCCATTAAACAGTGGTTGGCAACCTGGCGTGCGCCCTGGTGCCGCAAGGTCGCCAACCCCTAGGTTGGCGATCTGGCGCTGACCTAGCAGCACCAAAATATACAATGCCACGCTCACTGGGTGGTCGGCGCTATGGCGCCGCCCTGGCATCGCCATGACGCCACCCTGTCGCTGACCACATATTTGAATCAATGTATCGAATGGGACGCTGGGAGGTTGGCATCCTTTTGAGCGTAAGGATGTTGGCGGCGAACGATGGCTCTTGTGTGACTGGGGTATTAGTTATGAGCGAGTTCGCGTGTTGGTGGCGCCACTTTGAAGGTATCACGTCGGTAATTTGTACGCGATGCATCAATTTGGACAAACAGGGAGAGGGGAGCTCTGCCCTGCCCATAAGCTACCATAAGCTACCATTTTTACACACAAAAACTAAATCACTCTCAATGCCAATATTGCTTCAACAGCTGTGAAGTAATTGGCGCTGATTAAGTCTCGCCACCCATCAAGGCACCTGCCACGCCACGACCATCACCGCCCAACCTAACCGCATAATGCCACCACAGCGAGATCACATTCTCATGTGTCCCACAACAAGACGAACAATCACGTCACCGCAAGTGGTCAGCGCGTAATGAGGTCACGTGGCGGCCACCTGGCGGGGCTTTTGTCGCCGGCAGTCTGTGGTTGTCGTGTCCGCGTTCAGTAGTTCCTGCCCTGCCCTCTACTCCGGAATAAATCAAGTGAATGGGGGGGGGGGGCCTTTTCTGAACGGCGTCTTCTTTCCTTTTATACGCTCTTTGTTTTGACATTTTCTCATAATCCTTCCCGATGATAAATAGAAAAAAACCGGGTAAATTCCATTTGATTCTTTGCGATCATCATGTTTCCGTGGTTTCAAAAACGGCCGCCTGGTGCTGCCCCTTCAAACGACAATACACGATAACACGGTTTGGCCTTATATGGGCATGTCCTAATTTCGCGAGAACGAGGCCACTTCCGGTTATAGGTAAACAAAGAGTGATAGCCTTGAGTTTGCCTGAACGCACAGTGGAAAGCATTAGTTTTATTCAAAATTAATAGAAATCCAGAACCCTAACCATATCAATTTAATATAATCTTTTTGGTAAACATGTTTTCTGTGTGCATTCCAATCAGTTTGTTTCTAGGTGTTGTACTTTTAGAGATATTTAACTTTTTCTCTCTGAAGATTGCTCACTGCCATTGACAATGCATTGAGTTTGCCGGTACGCGCAGTGCGAAACGTCAGTTTTATTCAAAATTAATAGAAATCCAGAACCCTAACCTTATAAATTTAATATAATCTATTCGTTGAGTATGTTTTCTATATGTGTACCAAGCGATTTGTTTCTAGATGGTGTGGTTTTAGAGATATTTCACTTTTTCTGTATGAAGATTGCTCACGCCCATCGGCAATGCATTGAGTTTGCTGGTACGCACAGTGCAAAACGTCCGTTTTATTCAAAATTAATAGAAATCCAGAACCCTAGACATATCAATTTAATATAATCTTTTTGGTAAACATGGTTTCTAAGTATATTCCAATCAATTTGTTTCTTGCTTGTGTGGTTTTAGAAATATTTAACTTTTTCTCTCTGAAGATTGCTCACTGCCACACTGGTGATACTGACATGTGCCATTGTTTACCTGTGAATAGGAATTAGGTCAAGATGGCCGCCAAACCGTGTTTAGGTGTATGGAGTACTGCCACCTTCGTGCGACCGCATTGCGTGTGACAGAGGCGCATGCGCCAAGTCCACCTTCCGGTCCGGTCTGACGGTAAGTTTGAAAGACTGGGCAGTAAAGACTGCATTATGGGAGCTTTGCTGCTTGCTTGAATGCAGTATACCTTCTGTGGATTTTGGGTGGAAGTGTGAAGTGCACCACACACGCTGTAAGGAGGCCCCCCCCCCCCCCCCCCCCTCCGCCCTCCAGACCCCCCAAGCAGGCCGAGCGGGGGTGCAGGCCGTAAACAGGGCCGTCTGGTCTGCCCGCTGATGGCGCAGAGTGTGACTGTGGTCAACGGAGGGGAGTGGTGGCAGTCAAACATAATGAAGCA